>QEOT01000675.1:1297047-1542878 GCA_003123785.1 Pterocarya stenoptera
GGGGGGGGGGGGGGGGGGGGGGGGGGGGAACAATGAAATTAAGCTAGCTTAATATAATATAATATAATATAATATGGGCCGGAAAGCATTAATATGTACAAAAAAAAAAAAAAACTACAGTGAATTGATGCGGTTGTAGTACTAGTATTTGTCAGGAAATTTGTCTATAAACTAATATTTAGACTGGGCTAGCTAGCTAGCTAGCTAGATTGACCGACATGTAGCCGGACAGATGGAATTTTAGCACATGTGAGTGCTATTAAATACGTGGACCCTAATTGATTAATTTACCGGAGGCTATGCATGCATGGTTCCAGAGAAAATGCAGCAATGAAATATTGACTAGCTACTACGTACATGTTAGGACAACGTGATGATCATCAGCTAGATCAGTACCGTCATTTTAACTCGAACAGAAGTACGTACGTTTTCCGATAATGTTTCATAGAGTCATGATCGCGTTCATTAAAAATGTTCGTCTAATTTTGCTTTTGATCTTGTCCTTCCAACGACTACTAGTTGTTGGCCTGAACATTCGTGTGGTGTCAGGGACCATACTTTAGATTGTTTATTTATATAAACTTTTTATTTCATCTTATTTTATTTTAATCATTATAATATTTTAAAATTTTAAAATAAAATTAATATTAAAAAATATTTTTTTTTAATAATATTTTATTAAATTATTATTTACAATATTTCATCTCATATCATTTGAACTATTATTATTAGATTATCATTATTATTATTTTTTAAAATCCGTTTTTATTACAAGCACTGCGAGAGTTAATTGGATGTGAATTTCAATTATTTTCTTCGTTCGTATCATAAACGAAGAAAAAGGAGGACGGGAGCTACAAGGGAGGGGTGGAATCAAACTCCAATTATTGAGTGGGCCACATAATATTAATGAGATACTTCATGGGCTAGGCCTTCGTCTTATAATAGGCTAGAATAAGTTGGAAATAGGAGCGAAATCTGTTCGGATCTAATTTTAAACGTATTTGAAAATCGAATCGGTGTATATTGATTTTGATATTTTAAGAACTGACATCCTATCGATTACACCCTTAAATTGATATTTCTGTTTTTATCAATTCTAATCCGATTTTATCCATTTTTCCCAATATGTTATATAGTATATATATTATAGTATACAATAATATAGATATCATATATTGTGGCATATTATAATTGTATTATAGATTATTGTGATATATTATAATATGTAGTGATATAGTCTTATTATAATTATTAATATAATAGACTGTAGTGATAATATATAGTTTTTTATATATAATATAAAAAATATTTTACACAATATAAAAAATTAAAAAATATATATGAACCGGTCCAATCTGGTGTTAAAAAAAAGAAAACCGAAACTGAATCGATTTTAACCAATTTTGAGAAAAATGAAACTGGTATTGAACCCATCCGAACCCGATACCCAATCGAACCCAACGGTTCAGTCTGGTCCCGTTCACTGATTTTTTTTTTTTTGAGCAATAGCGAAAATGCGAATATATATTCTTTTACGATTTTATTTTTATGGTTGGCTTCTATAAAAAGAGAATTATATATATTTTTCGAACTATCATTTCCTTCTGATCATACACATGAGAGAACAATGCAAATTGAGTAGAAAACTAGAATATGAACAGTGCTTCTTGAGCAGTAACATTTATATGCTTTTGTATTGACAATGATTTTATAAGAAATGGGAACTGACCGATAGTACTGCAACTGGTGCTGAAAGTTCAAAGGTGCGTTGTGACAATGGAGTCATAATTAATGCATTTAACCCAAAGTTAAAAAATAAATAAGTTTGTGACTGCGTACCACGTTGAGAAGTTTGGGCTAATTTTCTTTAGCTTTGAGATGCGGATATCCAATCTTTCCCCCAGCAGAAAGAGAATGATTACTGTTGGGCCTAATCGATCACAAGCATTCCATCACCTCTGAAGACCAAAAAAGCCCAACTATACATATGAACTGCACATTCTTTAGGGCTATAGCCTATAATAACCACAGCTTGATCCATTGGGCCTCCTCGCTTAAGTACCCATGTCTTGCCCTATTTAAATGGACTCTGACGTGCTTCTCCCTGAAAAGAATAACTTGTGTGGAAAAACAAAAAAATATATCTACTATATATATATATAAGTGTGAATCGAGATGATCAGTATTTTCGTTTAATAATTTTTTTTTTTCATTTTACCCCTACTTCTATTCCCAAATTCCGTTTTACCCTTAGTCTTCTCCTGCGCGTGAGCCATTCCACCCATCACCTGTCCGTTTCTTCGTCTCCTGCAGTGCGTCGCCGTAAGCGGTGTGACCAACACCACCTCATCCATTCTCTTCCCCTTTGGCCGGCGTCACTCCCATTCTAATTCCAGCCCCTCTCGTGCCGTTGTTAACCGCCACGAGAGAATCCAAGCCACTGCCCGTCCGTTTCATCATCCCCTCCAGTGTGCCGCCACACGCCAGCGTGGTCAACACCACCCCGCCCAATCTCTTCCCCTCCGGCCAACATCCCTCCCCTTCCAATATCAGCCCCTCTTGTGCCACTGATAACTACCACGATGGAATCCAAGCTGCAGCCCTTTTTCATTCCAGCGCCGCCGTTGTTGGCTACTATCTCTTCACCACACCACCATCGGCCCTCCAGCCACTTAAACCACCCAACCTCAACTCCGATTTGCCACCGTTGAAATCCCTTTAGCTCATTTTTCAATTTGGGTATTTTGGCCTCCAATCGTCTCCACTCGTGGCCAACCACCACCACCACGATTTGCTTCACTAATACCTTTAAGCTATTTCCTAGCCATCCCAAGTTTTAATTTTTTCCTATTCAAAATTTGGCATTTTGAGACCCACAACCATAGTCCAAGACACACTGTTACATTGTTGTCCCGCCACCTCTTATACCTCTTTGATCCTTCGAAAATTATATTTCATCACTGTAAGTAATTTTTCAAATAACTTTGTGAGATTCGAATATATTTTTGCACTAATAGATTTTCTACAGTCTGATTGGTTGTGCCGGACTTTGAATCCGAAGAGTATAGGGGTCGGTTGGATGTGAGAATGTGTTATTTATTTAATTGAGTTATGCTTGCCTGTATTTATGTTGTGTTTGGTATCATGACATTTATTGCACCATTTCATGCATGCTCATGTGTCGTGAATGAAAACTGAGTTTTCATGTGAGAGATTATTTTTGAGTATGTTTGAAATGAATGAATTGAAGTGAATAAGAGAAAGGAAAAAGAACTATAGGGATAGTGGTAAGCAGGGACGGTGGTAGAGTCTCACTTGCAATTCCCACCTACGGTGCATGCGATAGGGATGGTGATAATTCCCACCTGTGGTTCTCACTTACAGTGCAAGCGGTAGGGATGATGGTAAGTTTCGCCTGTGATTTCAACCTACAGTGTTAGTAGTAGGAATGATAGTAAGCAGAGATGGTGGTAATCCCGCCTACGACTCCCGCCTATAGTGATTGATAAATGAATATGTTAGGCGGTTTGTGATTTAATGGATATGAGCACCATTTTTTGAAAAAATAGTCGGTTTATGCTTGTGAATGGTATTTAATGGCATATTTTGGGTTAAATAAATTAATGAATATTAAATAATATTCTTAAAATAATAAAATCATTTAAATAAATTATTTTTTTAAAACTCTAAAATATAAAAAGGTTTACTTGAAAATTAGTCTTTGTTCAATAATACTACAAATACCTCATTTAAAATGATTTTGAAAAAATATTTAGAAGATTTTAAAATACTTGACTCAATTTAAAAATCATCGGCTAGATTTAAAATAAAGATATTAAATTTAAAATATATTTTTTTAAAGAAATGTTATTCATCATTTCTACACCACATGACACCAATATATGATTCTTATTTTTTATCTTGATGTGTAAATACTCATATTTAAACATCAATATATATGTTTAAATTGAATGGTAAAAATGAAAAATGAAAAATTACATATTACTGTATAGTATATAAGATGATGAGCTAATTTTTTTTTTCTATAATTTATTATTTCTACCTTTTAAATTAATTTATTTATTTAGAAAATAAAAAATTATATAAAATTAAAATGGACACAACGTGCAGGGCATGCTATCCTTTCCTAGTGTATATATATATATATATTATTCCAAAATCGGTGAATTATTCGGCATTTAGGCCACCAACTACCTAAATATAATATATATACTTTTTCCCATCATTATTTTGATTCATGACATATATACATATATATATATATTATATAAGAAGCTCGATCAAGACTAATATTGAATGTACTTAGGTATATCTATTTTTTTTTATCAGTCACTATTTATCATCTCATATTTTATAAAAAATACCCTTATATATACCTTATAAAAACATTATTCACTCTATGAAAAAGCTATATATAGGATCTTGCAGTACACCAATTAAAGAACCAAAATTCAATCAATCGATCTGGCAGTAGAGAACGTCACAATATTGATGCATCAAGCCATGGTTTGGTCAATTTTGTAACGATTTTAATTATCAGTTTGAAAGTTAGGTCCCGTTTAGATTTAGAGTTAATTTTAATTCATCTCATTTAATCATTATGATTTTCTTAAACCGTATGTATAATATTGGATTAATGGAGGAGATCATTTCCAGGAACTTTATCAGGTCACATTTTCTGATGACACTATATGCCTGTAAGCCAGCGTAATACATATATCCAACGTTCATATATAATCGCGGTTGAAACAGTCTAACAGAGACCAAACTGCTTTCACTATTAGAAAAAAAAGAAAGAAAGAATCTCAAAAAATCATTGGGTTTTGGTGGACACTCTTGAAAAGTGTGGCAAATTTGTCTTATAGAAAAGGAAAAATAAAAGAAAATATGGCAATTTGCAGTTTTAAGTACATGCATCATGCATGGGTTTGTCCTATACGTACGTACCTGGCACGAAATACTGAAACGGTCGTCTGTCATTTAATTAGAATATATATTGTCTATACATTAAGTGCATGCCGAGGCAATATAATATATATATATATACTAGTAAGGCACGTTTTATGTCCAATTGCAAATATTTCTTAAAAATGGAACGTTTTTGTAAAAACATGTAATAAGAAAAAATAGACTAAAAAATATAGTTATGATCCACAATGAACCAAAATATAGTTTTGTAAAAATATTTGGTTCATGAGAAAATTTTCAATATTTACATGATGGTGCTAATGGTAAATAATTTGGTTCAAGAATTGTAGTGTAATATTTGTCTAAAATGAGGAGACTTGCCTTGTCATTTTCCTATATATATATAATAAAAAAAGAGATTGTAAAATAATTGAGAATTAATAAAGTATTAAATATAGATGTAGGAATTAATGAAAGAATGTGTTAATTTGTCCATTACCTGAACCGAATTTTGATGTACTTTCAGAATTGAGCTCCTCTTGATTTAGATAATTAACCTATGGAAGATTTTTTTTTTTTAATATTTATTGAATAGAATAAGAAGAAAAATGAAGGATATTCTCTTATACAAATGGCTTCATTGTCGTTTGAATAAAAAGAGAGAGCATACTGAGACTGTGTTTGTCTTCGTATTTTATTATTTTGAAACTTTTTCAACTCAGCATACCTCTCTCTTTTTTTTTTCAGCGAATCTCTTCTTTTTTCTCATTTGATTGAGCACCATACCAACTTCTTCTTGCTGATGTTTTTCACGCTCTTCAAAGTTTGTTCATAGAAGATGTTAGATAAAATTGAAAAAAAAATATTAATAATGTTTAAATATATTTTTGCATTTAATAATGTCGTCTTACCAGTTGGCATAAAGTTATGGAAGATTAAAAATTTTGTGTCGATTCAAGAGCGTAATCTAAAAAATATTTGAAAACATATAAAAAATGTGGATAGATATGTATATATGGCGACGTATATGCATAACAAATATTATAAGCGTTTATAGTAAAAGCAAAACAAGAAAATAATTAATTCAAAATAATTTCATACAAATCATATTAAGTGAATCAAATGAAATAGTAAATCATAGCATAGAACAAATCTATTAAAGGAAATCAATATCATGAGGCAAGAAAATATTCATATAACAAACATATAATGTCAACAATTTATCTTAACTATAGGTGCATGTATATAATATAAGAAAATTGACTAACATCTTTTCAAATGACATAAAAGAGAACATACAAGAAAGTATAGGACAAACAAATGAATAGTGCAAATTGAGGAAATTGCTAACAACCGGATTAATGAACAGTAAAGTAAGAGCAAAAGCAGCAAATCTGTAAAAAAAAAATATATAAAACATTAGAAAAAATATCCTAACAATAATAACAGATTAAATAAATAAATTCAATATTTATATGAAAAAATTTGGGAAGGAAAGAAATACATTAAATGAAATTTATTATCAATATTATTTTTAATAAAACATATCAGAAAGAAGAAAATAAAAACAAATAAAAGGCTCTAAAAGAACTACAAAAATGAAAAATATTGAAAACGATACTTTAGTTTTTTTGGTTTTCATTATAGTCTTTGTACTAATAAGTTATTGCTTATCAAGCATTTGGAATTTTGCGACCAAAGTTTGGAAACAATGGTATTAAGTAAATTGTGATCATATAATACTGCACGTCTAACGATAAACATGCATGCATGTACTCCCTCATACTTCAGTGGATAGTTTGGACCAAAACCATAAATTTATATATCATTCTTCTTAGAAAAGTTAACACGAAAATGTTTGATTGATTACTTTTATACTCTTCACTTACAATTTATTAAACAAAAGGTATTATTATATTTCAATTAATTATTTTTTAAGAAATATAACTTTCATGTTACCACATATATATATATGTATGCCTTATTATTAAATTTTTCTAACGGAATTTATTATCAATCAATCTTGATGAGCATCAATATTAGACCGTTGATAATATATATAAAAAAAAAATTATTTTATTTTAAAGATTTAGAGGTTTTCTTTCCAAATAAACATAAATAAACATATTATAAAAATAAAAAATTAAAAAAAATAGGTGTGTTGGTTCACTCATTTTTCTTCTAAATTTGTCTCAAGGCAAATATAGAATAGAAGATGAAAGAGGCAACGATAACATATAATTAAATCATCCAGAAACAATTTACGGCATTAATTTTTTTTTACATTGAACTACTGCATACAACCCAAAAATTGAATACACAATTAGAAGTATTTAATTTAGGGGAAACAATACCAAAACTTTTATACTAAAAGTCGTAGCTAGAATCTAGGATAAATATGCCAAAAGATATTGTCAACAATTATGTGAATAAGCAAAATAATTATTACAAAATATAAACACCAAACTTTTTTTTATATTAAAATGGATTAGGACATACCGAAAAGTAGCGGATCAATAAAAGGCAAGTGAAAATGCAAGATTCCAACAATCACAATGAGCACAACTGAAGTAATGATATATTCAACAGATATGTTTTAAAAAATATATATATAAAAAACAGAATATAATAAAAATATAATTATATTTATTCAGTTTAACTCTATTAACATATTAGGGATAATAATAAATACAATGAATTGGAACATATTATTTACTTTGTAATAGAGATCTCAATTGATTTCAATTATCAACAAACTATATTTCCATGTGTTATTAGGTTCTATGTACAATTCATATAACAGGTGAAAAAATTTAATAAATCTGATTTTCTTTTTAAAAGCATGCTTTATTTTAAAATGAGATTTATTAAAATAAACAAAGACATAATTTTAAGACTTGGTTGTGTATGACATGCAATTAATATTTATATATATCTAATTAATTATATATAGCTTGATAGAGATATATAATGATGATGAGCTAAGAACCCTAAAACATACATATACATCAAGAAATCCAATGCCCATTTGCAATATCTATGGACTCATTATTTTCAGACTCACTATCAACAAACCCAGCCCAAACCGTGAGCACCCAACCCAGCCCATTAAATCCCCTATACGGCGCCCTTTTTGCTCTAGCCTTAGGGCTTATTCTTTCCTTTTTTTTTTTTTTTTCCTCCTATGCCGACTCCTTCTTCATTTCATTTCTGCGCTGTTTTCCTTGGCTTCTCCCAACCCGTGCGACAACTTCTACTCTTCTTCTCCTTCATTTTATTTTCGTCTCTTTCTACTATTTTTCTTTGCGTTGCCATTCGATACGTTTTTCTTCCTCACCATTTTCCATTTTCGATTCTTCCTCTATAAGTCAGTGAACTTGTAGCTCTATTTTGGGTTTTTTTCCTTCGTAGTTTTGATTATTTCCAGTTCTTTCTCTTTCTCTCTGATTCCCTCTCTTTCACGCTACTTGGGTTTTTCACCGTATGGATTTGTTTGATTTTCTTAGGGTAATTTTCTGTGAAGTATATGCGTATAATGGGGTTTTTTTTTCTGTTTGGATTTTTGTTGTTGTCATGTATATGCGTATCATGTGATTGTAGCGTAATAAATCTACGGATGTAGCACTGAAAGAAGAAGGAATAAGAAGCATACCTAGCACTGGCGAGATTAAGGAAGAGCAATTCGAAACATAGAGATATTTGAGCCAGATTGTCTATAAGAGGAAGTTTATAAGACGAAGGGAAAAGATTGAAGATGAAAAAAGACAATAATATTTGAAAAATGATTTATCCACAATATATTCTACAACAATGTGTTAAAGTGAGGCGTATTTTGGTAAAATGCTATATAAAAGTAACAACATTTTATCAAAATGCCTTCATTTTAACATATTGTTGTAGAATGTGTTGTAAAATGTGTTGTATGTGTATCATTATTCATAATATATAGGTGGTGCAGCAAAAGGAAAAATAAAAGTGGTAATTTAAGCAAACAAGGGCGGGCAAATTTGGAAATAAAAATATTAGACAAAATTACTATTTATCTGGGATTCACATTTATATATATAGTAGATATATATATATATATATATATTCATGAATCGCTAATTGCTTGATTACAAAAAACTTGTCTGATCTATATATAGTATTTTGAATTATATATCCAGCACTCTCCAATCTCATTTAAGCTAGCTCGCTGCAGCCTACTTAATTTCGATGCTTCACCATGCATGCGATGAATTTCTAGGATGCAGCATGGAAGCTTAACGTCGTACTTACTGCTATATATGTATCTAGGGTTGAATTAGTTCTGTCCCGTTCTATCACATGATCATGCATGCTCACGTCAGCTGGTTTATCCTACGAGTAGTACTGGTCTATATATTAGGAAAGGGCCACGTCTATCGCTCCCTACTCTTTAGGAGCATAATTGATCTTTTTTATTGTTATCTTTTTTACATATATTTTTTTACACTTTTAAATCATTTTAAAAAAAATAAAAAAATTATAATATTATTAAAAAATACTTCGTTAATCACTAAGTAAAAAGAAAATTTAAAAATAGAAATAAAAAATTTCAATGATAACACTGAGCTGTAAGAATCAGTGGTGAGTATCATTTTCCTCAATTTTTTGAATGGCACTACAGTCACCGCTAGTTCCCACTAGTATAAGTAATATACATACATATATTAAACTCACTAGCTTCCTTCGGTTAAGATAAAATTTAATGGCGTAAACTCATCAAACCATTTTTTTTATCCAAAAAAGTGGAAGTGGATAAATATATTACTGATTATTATTACAAAAATTTAATTATTGCATGAGTTCTATTTATTGCATGAGAATTTTGGGTTCGTTGGTATTATATATGATGTTTGAGTTTTTGTTAATTTTTTAGGTATTCGAACTTAAACATCGATCTCCAGGAGAACGTGATCACTTTTTTGTCTGCCTAAAAACAAATTAAAGGTATATATGTACTTTGTCAAGGGCCAGATCATAATATCATAAAAGGAAGGGCCTAATTATTGATTTATTTATTTATGTTTAAAGGAGAAACAGATCACGACCCAAGACACACAAATAATTGATGACTACTGGTTGGTTGAGATGTCTTTTTTGATCTTCCTGTACTTCATAATGTTTACAAATTAAATAAAGAAATGCTATAAGAAAGACTTACATTACATGCACGTACATGACCTCCACCTAAGCAATATATAATTTGTCATTTTTGTTATTCTATATAAATATACACATATTTAAGCATTAAAATAGAATGAAAAAAAATGACAAATCACATGTTGATTAGGTGGAGATATGTGGTGTAAAATTTTTGTCATGTAGAATTTGATCTCTTATGAATAATTTAGCTGGACGTTCTTCTTAGCCAATAGATCATCTTTGATCGATGGCAGCCACGTACGTACCTGCATGATGAGGTAATTACCCTTGAACGCACTGTTTTGTTTTTTTCTTCTATTTTTCATTCTTATAAATTACGAATTAATAAACCTAACTCAAACGTTGCTCGATCGGGAAAAAATAGAAAATTAAAACTCAAATAATTAAATGTTATTTTTTGGAGGGCTATGCACAGCATGATAATTAAAATTCTTTCACCAATTAGTTTTTCTATATTCATGCATCATGTCTCCACTCGAGGACTAGGAGGTACGTACATAGTTCGTATGAATGAGACAAAACGACATGTAAATCACAATAGGACGATTTAATGTCGTTCTTTTGGCCCCCAAAATTGCTAGAGAAATTCGCACTGCAAAATTTCAAGTCGGTATTAATTAATGGGAGAGGTAATTAATTAATATGGCTTCTTAGTCTAATTACCAAATTAATCAAATTAAATTAGTATGTTGATGCAAATTAATTTGCGAAAACTAGTTCAAAATGTCAAATGCATGCATGCCCTTAAAAAAGGTAACTATATTATAAATTACTTTCGTTGTGTTTTATATATAAAATGACCTTTAAATCACTAATATTGCATCGAAATTTAATTAATATATTTCTTGAAACTCTATATATAGCTTGCCTGTTCACAATTTTGATCATAATTAATCACTCTATATCATGTACGTATGATCTTAACATATACTCCGATCGAGAACTTGTTTAATTTTTTTTTTTAATAAAACCCCAATTCATCGTTTTAGTTTTAGTTTTTTAAATGAAAACAGAAAATCCAAATGACTTGGCTATCTCTTAAATTAAATTTTAATATGTGCAAGAAATTTTATACTATTGACTCGGAGAGAATATTTTTTGTCGATCGAACAGCTTGATCAGTTGAATAGTCATAAATATATATATATTTATATATATATATATATAAATTATACATGATACCTTGCGAAAATTGTTCGCTAATATATACTTATAAGAAATAATTAGATTGATATTTCTTTATCGTGGTTCATTTTCTAATTTTTTTGGGCTTAAAAAATATATTCTTAAAAATAAGAGAAAATTAATTCATTGTATGTATTCTATATATATTGAGTTTATAATTAAGACCCTCTTCAATTAATTAAAAATTAATGTTTACTGATCAGTTTTAAAACTTCCCCCGAATTTTGGATCATGGTCGATCACATACTCAAGATCCCGCATCATCTTGACATTAATTATAAATAATTCTGATCGCCACATGCAGGTCAATTAATTAATGGCCAAATAAGTACGGCGGGCACAAATTAATAACACTCGAGAATTATTGTGGTTATCAAGCCCATAAAATGTCAATATATAAGAAAAATACTTGAAAGCGTTTAAGAAAGATAGTGAAGGATCTTTCTTGCTTGCTGCCCATGATCCATGATAGCATATAGACGTACTTAGAAATTGTCCAAAACCATATTATATAGTCATGATTCTTGTTCATGTCTAATTAGAATATTTTGGATTCTCTTTCCATGCACTTAATTAATTATGAATTAAGTGGAAAGAGTCCCAATGAGCTGTTTTATTGATCACCTAATTAATTAGCTAGGTATTATACGTTGCAAAGAACGCGACAAATCCAAGTCTTAATAATCCAAATTAAATCAAATCAGCAATGACCTCAAGATCAGTGCTAGTACTACTACGTATAACTAATTATTTACGCGCAATATTGTGAATATAAATATATATATAATAATGTACTGAGAATTAATTAGTAAGTGGGCAATCAGCACCGGCCCACATTTGAACCATATTACTTTGAGTTTGGAGCCTCCACTAATTAATTATAATTTAATTAATTGTCACTAAATTAAGGAGTTGATCGTTGTGGGGAAAACCCTCATGTTTTTGTCTGCCACACCTCTACCAGTTTTGACAGTAGTACTCCTTGATATTGAGTTTTGTGGGAATCATCAAGGACATGAATAGACACTATTAGCAATTATAAGCGTCTTGATTTCTCAATGCAAAAGATCAAGTTTTACATGATACATATATATACACATGATTATATATATATGTATGTGTGTGTGTGTGTGTGTTCACCAATTGTGAACAGGACTAGTTGAAAGTTGAAACTTTAATGAAAGGCACTTAACGCAAGAAGATCAGTGCAAAATTTCTTAATCATTACCAAAGTGGGATTGGGATCTTCATTCACTGATCGTCTTCGATCCCAATATTGTGACAAACGATTTAGTAGCTAGACTATGCATGTGGCTCCAATAGGTCAAAATACGAAAAATGATTATAAGCCAGTGATTGGTCTAGATGATCTCCACCAAGAAGAGAGAGATCTTGGTTCAACCTACGATCGGGATGGAAAAGACTACACCCCTCATGTCTAATACAATTTAGAAGCAAAAGCATATTGTTTTACATATATCTCTAGCTAGCTAGCTAGCCCTAGCTACAAATCCACTTTTAATTAACATTTTCGTAGCTAACTACGTTACTGATTTTAAACACTCCCGATCCATTGATGATCATTAGATGAGATGTTTCTTATATATATTAATATATATTGATAGTCGCTAGCATGACGATGGGTATATATATATATATGTATATTTATATGTACGTGGAGCTAGCGCTAGCTCATATAATCCGCTATTAAATTCAGCAAAATATTGATCCACTTCTGGGAAATGATCATGGTACGTGCGTAATTATATTAAAAATAATCATCTATAGCAGTATATACAGTAATATTATATATAACTTGAATTTAAACCATATGCAAGGCTTTTCTTTCTACCGAAATATCGATCGAGGCAATTATTAACATTTATGTTTACATAGAAAATAATATTGTGGTGGGGTACTATTAATAACATTTACTTGTCTTGGAAAAAATCCTAGGCGCCTTCTTCCCCCTCTCTCTTGTAAAAAATCAAGGGTTTCAGATTTGATTTTTGCTAGAGGATGCCTCCTCCTTCCTCTCATTCCTCCATTCATCCACATTGCTTATCAATGTTTCTTTTGCTAATTAGTTTTATTTTACTTTCTTCAAGATCGAAAAAGACAGACCTACAACTTTCTGACAACTCCCGAGAGATACATGCGGCACAAGCAGATTCATAGGTCAAACATCGTTCAAAGGAAAGTGGTGGTTTTGTGAAAATCACAGCTCGTGGTTCTCACACCACACCCACATCTGTGCATAGTCCTCACGTGTCACTTCTTCAAGTAGCTCTTCTCGACACATGCACCAGATCATTAGACTCACCACCACCATCAGACCTTTTAGATATGATCTTTGTGGCTAAAAAAAGACAAGTGTATTGCCTTCACGGGCCATCACAGATTCTGAAGTCTACTGAAATTAGTCCAAACTGTAATCTGTTATTTTTCGCATCTATCTTACTAATTTCGTTTTTTGTTACTTTATTGTTAATTAAAATAAAATTCGTCTCTCGGACGTTTGTGATCTGTAGAGGTTGAGTCATCTTTTTCTATGAAGTGTGAGGTTGAGTATCTGTTTAGGCATTGAGTGTTGTCTCTTAGACATTTTTCTATAAAGAGTATCAGTAATAGTGAAGACCAGACCAGTCACTAAAGGAAATATATAGTACTATACTGGTGAAGCTCAAAATAGATTATTTTGATTTATGATGTCATGTTTGATATAGAGAGTAGGGACATCTCAAAATGTATCCGGTCATGGATGTAAGTTTCTCTTATAAATGAATGATGATAGTTTCCTTTAAATATATATATAATTTTGTTTTTTATGCGCCTGCAGTAATTAAATATATTTATCGATTATTTACATGAAGCTGCAGGGAGATTAGGTGGCAAACATATGGAGCTGGATCATACGTGTTAGTGACCTTAAAGGTCCTGAAATTATAATAAAAATTTGATACGGTTGCAATTTGGGGCTCCCACTTTTCCGAAAGGGGTATATTGGAGCATATATGGACCATGAAACTGAGTGGGAGAATTAGATTCGAATAATGACAAATGGTTGTATTCTTCGTGGAAAACATCATTATTTGTTTTGGAATTGAAAATTCCCAACAAGTCTTCCAGGTACTCCTGCCGAGGAAAAAAAAAAAAAAAAAAACCCCAACAAGGGCTGTTTTGTCCAGCTCCACTTTGGACGGTCAAGTATTCGTACCTAGCTAGCGTACGTAGAACTCTCTCATGATCATGTTGTTAATCTTAAGTTATATTTTTTTGTCATTTTTTCTAAATTTAAATTTCATTTTTTATTTTCTTTTTCAGATTATTAATGCCTGCAGGTTGATGATCATCATGACCTCATTCCAATTGTTAAATTTCGAAGACTTTGGAGCAAGGCGACTCAGCTTCTGATCGGCCTTTAATTAGCTTTACCTGCACGTCAAAAAAAAGAAAGAATTGTACGTGCTGGTTTATAACTTCAATTTTGTTGCGGCAGTTGATGACGATATATGCTAGCTGTTGATGACGGCATAACCTTCATAGAACAAGCTAGTCAATCGAAGACTAGTTCAAGTTCAATTTCTTATCGACAATTAATGAGCTATCGAATCATTTATCATTAACCTAGAACATATGAAAAATATATAAACCGCATGCAGCAATTTATTATAAAAAAATTATTTATTTGTGACTAATTAATTTCAACGAAATGATTAGTTGTAATTAAAATTGATTATAAATAATCTTTTAGTTGTAATAAATTAGTTACAAAAATCTACTTTTCTTGTAATGCAAGCTGCATCTTTGCATGGAAATTGCAGGCATACATGCATACATAATTAAGATATTAATTAATGGTATAAGAAATAATTAAGCCCAGCTAGCCAGCTAGCGAGCGACAGACCCTCGTCTAAAGTCCTGGACAAATGGAGACCTGAAGGTCTAATACATATTCTTATGATCGTCAGTACTTTTCACGTGCAGGACGTTTTAGCTGGCTGGCTTTATCCGCAAGTACGTTTACTTGGTATATATAAACCAATTTCTGTGGCCGCGGCCTGCCATGTATATATTATTTACATGCATTAATTGTTTATTAATACTAATGCTTTAATTAAATCTAGTAATTATATGACAGTATATCAAACTGTTGTTCACATGACCACGATCATATATTATATATATATATATACTTGCAGTCAAATTTCACACATAAAATTAATTAGCAAGTCGAGATTTTGATCTGAAGAATAATAATTCTGTTTGAAACCGATTGATTCAAATTACTGATCATGTGAAAGAAACAACAGAAATCAGGCCGACCCTATCCCCGGCCACATACAGTTTAGATGCTAAACTTAATTACAATATATTGACCAGATCCGGCTCATTGTTTTTGGTGTCAAACTTTGGCCCTAAAAATCCGTCAGATATTGGAGATGGAGTACTACTCGCTGCGCGCAGCACAGTCCCGAATCGTCTTTCGACTGTGATAACGTAAGCTTTGTCCTCTAGTGGAAAAGAATTCTATCGATCAAGATTCCAGCATTTCAGCATAGTTCCTAATTATTATAACTCAAAAAATAAGTCTTCCATCCATCCTTCGTATGCTATAAAACCCGGCCTCATGCTGGTTCTTTTAACTTGTCCTGGATTCACACACTAAAAACCCTTAAACATCTTTTGCACCCAGATACTCTTTTCATGGCTTCCCTGAGCTTTTCGCCCATCGGAAACTTCATTTCGACACCCATAGTGGCAGTCTCGGATAATCCCGGTAGTATAAACAAAGGGTTTCCTTTCTGGAGTAGCAACGTTAACGTTAGTAGGAAGCGCAATGTTCGGGACTTGATAGTTACCGACGTTGCAACTCCGACGTCAACTCCGTTGCCGACAGTTGCTCCGTCATGGGAAAAAGAAAGTGCAGGAAACCGAATGAATCACGTTGCATGGACCAGTGTGAGGCAGGAGAGATGGGAAGGAGAGCTGATTGTAGAAGGAGAAATACCATTGTGGCTGGTATGTGAATGATAATTATTAGTTTCTTTGTTATCATAATTATTCTCATGATCAAGTGCGTGCATGTCGTAGGATATTGAAATAGAACAAACAGATGTTCTGTCGCTGGATATATACATATTTTCCTAACGCGGTGTTCGTGGCAATAGTACTGATGATCTGTTTTACAACACTACAATCGTGTCTTCCAAATACGCGGTACCACTGGTGCTTAATTTGTTTACTAACTTTTTTCGACCCCTTTTCCTTCAATCCAAACATGGTGAAATTAATTATGTGCCACGAGACATGTCAGTAGCGTACTTCTCATGTATATTCATATTTAATTTTGATTCTAATGGATCTTTTTCTATGCTGTTTTTTACGTGCAGAATCTCAATTTCTATAAGAATAATAATATGTATAAGAATAATAATATGTTTTTTATGAAAAAATAGAACTCATTCTAAAATTCTTATTAATTCATCTCCTTTCTAAACATAATTCAAATACGAAATTTTCAAATTAATCATTACAATTTTTTCAAACTAATCATTAAAATTTTTCAAACTTTCAAATAAAAAATAATTCAACTTTTTCAAATTCTCCAATAAAATAATATTATAAAACTATATTATAATAATATTTTAATTTTATAATATTTTTTATTCAAATTTTTTTCTCTCCTTTTCCAAAACTCAAAAAATATTCAATTCAAATTATCTCACTATTATTCACAAAATATCTTACTACTATTTACAAAATTCTATTATCATCTTACTCCCCAAACGAACCCTTATCTCAAATAGACAAGTCTAAATTACTTTTGTAAAAAAATAGACTCCACGTTAAAAAGTATAAAAAGAAAAAAAAATCAAATTTTTAGTGAAACCTCTTTTTTTTTTTTAATAAATAATTGATATATACTAGACATGTCTATTTAGAATTTGTACTTAAGCTCCAACTCTTTCCATAATACAATAAAACGCTTTTTTCAAGAACCTAGGAAAAGAAAAAATAAAAAATAGAAAAGAAAACTCTTTGGGGGTGGGGGCCGCTTTCGTTGATCTACACCATATATCTAAAAATGTGCTACAATTATAAAAATAATGGATAAAAGTATATTTATAAATTATTAGTGCGATAAAATTTATTTGATAATAGAAATAATTTTATATTCTATTTATATTATATAAATTTATGTATATTTATAAATTTATTTTTATAAAATTTTGTGACTGATCATTGACAGAAATAAAATAAAGACAGTAGAGCTAGCATGTTAGGTCTGTCCTCAAAAGGCTGTTTTATCAGCTCTTAGCTACTCGTGATTACTTGATTATACATGGCATATAATACCTTAATCACATGATAACGTCAGAAAGAGGAGGATGTTCACTGATATGCATATATACTGACCCAATTCATTTGATAGTGACATATAATCATCCAAAAAGAGAGAATTATTATTCTCGTGGTCCCCTTAATTCTCCTTTTTCCTTTTATCTCTTTTTATATTAATTGGGTCATGCTACAGCATCTGCTGCTGGAAGCTTCTGTTGAGATGTAGTCTTATTTATTTATTTTTTTATATAGACTTTTTTTAATATTTTTTAATATTTTTAAAAAATAAAATAAATTTAAAATATTATTAAAAATATTTTTTTAATCAAAAAATAAAATAAAAAATATTAAAAAATATTTCAAATAAAAGTACTTCCTCCATTCAGAAACAAGCTTACACGGTTACACTCCGGCGGGAGCCCCCGGGTCTCCAGCGGGGCGTGTAGCTTTGTTCATATTAATTAGTATTGGAGATAGATCCAATGATGACGTGTAAATAGATCGGTAGTGGGGGGAAATCCACACTGCACGTACAGTCTGCACAATACAAAAACAATAATATTATATATTAGTATACCAGACAATCGTAATTAATTAATTCACGAAAATTATATATATATATATTTATATGATTCTCGATCCATTCACATGCAGAGTGGAACGTACCTGAGAAATGGTCCAGGCTTGTGGCGCATCGGGGACTACGACTTCCGCCACCTCTTTGATGGCTACGCCACCCTGGTCAAGCTTCACTTTGAGAATGGTCGATTAATCGCCGGCCACCGGCAAATTGAATCGGAGGCCTACAAGGCCGCAAAAAAGAACAAGAAACTATGTTACCGTGAATTTTCTGAGGTCCCTAAGTATGATAATTTCCTAGCATATGTTGGCGAGCTTGCGAACTTGTTCTCCGGTGCATCACTGACCGATAATGCTAATACTGGGGTCGTCAAACTCGGCGACGGGCGTGTGGTTTGCCTAACGGAAACACAGAAAGGCTCAATAGTGATCGACCCGAACACATTGGACACGTTAGGGAAATTTGAGTACACTGACACGTTGGGTGGTCTAATACACTCAGCGCATCCTATTGTGACGGATAAAGAGTTCTTGACTTTGTTGCCGGATTTGGTGAATCCGGGATACTTGGTGGTGAATATGGAGCCGGGAACGAATGAGAGGAAGGTGATCGGACGGGTAAATTGCCGGCACGGCCCGGCTCCCGGGTGGGTCCACTCTTTCCCGGTGACTGAGCACTATATTGTCGTGCCTGAGATGCCACTGAGGTATTGTGCCCAGAATTTGCTCAAGGCTGAGCCCACACCTCTATACAAGTTTGAATGGCACCCTGATTCTAAGGCGTTTGTGCATGTCATGTGTAAAGCTAGCGGCAAAATTGTAAGTCCACCGCTCTCTTCGATCCATTGTAAAGCTAATAACAAATACAATATTGATAAATATTGTTATATATATATACATACAATATATGTGTGTATGTATAGATGTGATGATTTGAAATATACATGGGCATGTGATTTTGAAGGTGGCCAGCGTGGAAGTTCCATTATTTGTGACCTTCCACTTCATTAATGCCTACGAAGAGGTGGATGAAGACGGGAGAGTGACAGCCGTTATAGCCGATTGTTGCGAACACAATGCCGACACAACGATTTTGGAGAAGCTCAAGCTGCAAAATCTCCGATCATTCAATGGGAAAGATGTGCTGCCAGATGCTAGGTACGCATACCGAATATACAAGATTCTACTTATAATATATATCTGATCACGAGAAGATACAATCCATTTTTATTTTTCTCATATAAGATACTTCTCTTCAATTACCTGCTTAATTAGCCCATCATTCTCTTAATTAGTCCCAACATATTCTCATGGGATATTCGAGCATCGATTCAAAAAATAATTTTAAAAAAACTATAAACATGGAGACTCGTGAATAAAAAAATTAGTAATTAGCTGAACAATATATTATAGGTACGTTAAATTTTGCCTTTCCTGCATGCATGGCTTTTGAAGGACATGATTGCTGCTATAGCCAGCCATTTATAACAACAGGCCTGTACAACCAACGTAGAGAATATATTTATATATATATATATCTGTCGTGAAAGAAGATCATGGCCGTCCATTTATACCAGGCCTGTATCTTGGTTAATTTTAAAAAAATAAAAAATCTTACAATTAATAAGTTTATGCGAGGGTGTTTGATGAATATATGATCACAGGGTTGGACGGTTCATTATACCGTTGAATGGGAGTCCATATGGGAAGTTAGAGGCAGCAGTGGACCCAAATGAACATGGGAGAGGCATCGACATGTGCAGCATCAACCCAAAATTCCTGGGCCTAAAATACAGATATGCTTATGCATGCGGGGCCCAACGCCCATGCAATTTCCCCAACACCCTCACCAAGGTTCATCTAAGTTTGCACACTTCCCTTCTGATCTTCCCTTGTGCACTTAAATATATATAAATATTTATATATATATATATATATGCATATGGATCTGCATGTTGGTTAAATTTAAAGTAATTGAAATTTGTGGCAGATTGATTTAGTAAATAAGAGGGCGAAGAATTGGTACGAGGAGGGTGCTGTGCCGTCGGAGCCATTCTTTGTGCCTAGGCCAGGTGCAACAGAGGAAGATGACGGTAACTGCTCCATCTTACGACGTTGTTGTTATGTAGCTAACTACTTCTTAGTCTTTTAACGTTGTTATGTATAAATTTGTATATACTCGCAGGCGTCGTAATCTCCATGATTAGTCAGAAAAATGGAGGGGGTTATGCGCTGTTGTTAGATGGATCCACCTTCAAAGAGATTGCCAGAGCCAAGTTCCCATATGGTCTTCCATACGGCTTGCACGGATGCTGGGTTCCCAAACACTGAACTTTGTTGTTTTCAAAGAGTTTCAGAATCATAACATTCATATATAAATCCTGAGAAAACTGCCGTGCTTTCCATTCCAACTGCTCCCAAGATGGACCTCCATGGTTGACTGCGGCTCATGGATTGATATACACGATGATGTACACAAAGTCGATGCTCTTCGATTTGTAATGTTTATAATAGTGCAGTATTATAATGGTGTGTGAATAATATTAATAATAGGACTAGTAACAATGATCGAAACAAGATGCCGGAGATCGGGGCTTCTATTACTTGGGCAAAGTAGTTCGATCATGTACATCTTAGTTTGTTCATGAAATAAAATATTATGGCCTATATATATGCAATGGTGCCAGTTTATGAAAACATTGAGCTATGGTAGCATGACCATGAATGAAACACACCAAAGGTTCCTTGATATAATCTTACTGATTACTGCACAAGCTAAGAATTATAAGGGATTTTTCTAAGGAGGAGGACGCAGGCAAAATATAGTATATGATTGCTTAAGAATATATCAAGAATTAAATCATTATACATCTACTGGAGCAAAAAAGAAATTTATGACCTGTCCTTCAGAACCAAAGATCTCAGTATTCACTTTCTTCCAGATATAATAACCAAGCTGTGACTGAAATTCTCTTGTTGTGAAATGAAAATGTAAGCAACAAGGTATCAACGGCCCTGCCTCCCAACCAGTGAAGTATTGGGTATCATACTTTATCGAGTAACAAAGACCAGTTAAACTTTGCACTTGTACTCGAATTGGATGCACCTAATACTTTCAACCAGCACCAAAACCCGGATTCAATTGTTGAGATGACAACCAGAGATACATTTTATCCCTGCTGGTCTGTATAAACGGCATCAACATCGTCAAGTTCAAGTAATTTGCTCATAAGTTCCTTGTTTAATTCCATAGCTTCGTCATCTACCTAAAACCCAACAACTTATTGCAGTCATTACTTTTTTTATAGGAGACATTTAAAACAATAGTTATTACAAACAAACAAGCAAACACAATGAAATGATGAAAAAGAAAAAACATAATTTTAGAAATCGAAGCATAAAAGGGTGTGTGATCCCAAACACCATCCCCTCCCAAACTCACCCCTTTTTTTCCTGTGGGAATTATGCTTTATGTAGAGCTGTGAAATTAGAGATTTTTTTTTTTAAGAAAGAGCAGTGAAATTAGAGATTTAGGCTTCGCTGCAAAATCACAAGGTTCGGAATAGCTGTAACATGTCTACAAGTACGGTAATGATTAATATCGTTCATTGTTGTAGAATACCCCAGAGGGGGCGATCCAACACGACAGGATGAGGCCATCTATTTTCGGGATTGCAGTGTTGTCTTCTACGAACTGAATTATTTGCCAAACAAAATATTTAAGATATGGACTGAAATCATATTCTCGAAAAAAGGCCTCAGAGTAGGAAAAACTAAAGCTAATTATTTACCTTAATCTTAAGGACAAAGATTTTGTACAAAATAAAGTTACAATGAAAATATTTCTGCAAAAGAGACGCACCTCTATGGTGGTCATTGGAAGCAGCTCAGAACCATTATCAGGCTCAAATTTCATCCCATCCTCGCGTAGTTTTGATAGAATCTCTGTGTAGTTCTCAGATGCACTTACAATTTTATAATAGCTTCCAGGAGGGGAAAATAAAAACCAAGCATTAGAACTTTGTAGAGCTAGAGTTGCATAGTTTATTATGCGGACAAAATATACGAAGATAATGCATATTATATCACCGATGTAATTTTCTATATATACTCTATTACTGCAATCAGATATAAAGCAAATAAGCAAAAGTCAAAAACTGGGTAGAAGAATATACCATGGCAAGACTGCGAGCAAAGTGAGAAATATATGCAAGAGACATTAGCCTTTAGATGTATAATAAGACATACAGCTGTCTAATCTAACTTTTTGGCTTGTCTACTCTAAGACTCATTCTTACCTTTCCGACCTTTCTTCTTCAGTATCATCTTCATAAAGTGGAGGTTCAATTACATCCTCAGCACCAGCATCTAAAGCAATGGTAAGGAGATGATCTTTGTCAACATCGGAGACCTTTACATTTACAACACGGACACGTCTGAACTTGAACATTACAGATCCTGGATCTGCCATCTTTCCTCCATAGTCCTTCACTACTTCTCTAACAGCTGCCACAGACCGATTTATCTTGTCTGTCGAGACCTCAACTACCATACTAACTCCACCATAACCATATACCTGAAAACATGAAAGCAGCTTTTTTCATGAGACAATAAAATACTCTCAATGTGCCAACATAAAGTCAGATAACAGAGGTATCAATCCAAAGAAAACTAGCTCACACTGATTAAACATCACTGAAAAAATTATTGACAACAAATATAACAACCTCATAGACCTTCTCAATGTAAGCCTCTTGTCCCTTCTCAGAAGCTTTCTTAATGTTGCGGTCTAGAATTTCCTTTGGTACATCAAGCTCCTTGGCTTTCTCAAGTACAGCAGCCAGAGCTGTATTTGAAATTGTATTTGGACCCCCTTTCTTTACACTGCAACAGTGAAGATATGGGACTTAAGACCTACGGTAATTAATTTGGGACCAACTTAGTAAAACACGACAGGGCAGCTAAAGATTCATGTTTCATGCTAATATCCCACAAACCAAAAAACCAATAACAAGCAGGACCCACTCCGAGGTAATTTATGTTTGTGATAATCACCAAGATTAATGTTCTATACTTTTTTTCAGCCATTCAATCTACAAAAATGTTAACTAAAGAGTACTTATCAAAAAAGTCAACTAAAGAGTGACTACACTTACGCAGATACAACTTCCTTTCCAATTCTTGCATAAAGTTTTGCCTTCTTTGCATCTTGCGCCCCCTGCGTTTAAATCACATTTAGACACCTGAAGTAGAGGATCACAGAAATGTCTACCGACTTTTCCATAGTCGTGATTACAAAAACATTGCGGCAAGCACGTGGAGTTCAAAAGGAAAAAGTTATTAGAAAAAAGGAAGTGACAATTGTCACTCGACGAAGATAGAGAACATATTAAGATTGAAGTAATGTCTCCAAACCTCTATAATGTATTTGATCGAACACATGGAGCGCGCAAGTAGAATTGCATGTTCTATAGACACGTGGGCACAAAGATGCAAAACAATTGGAACTGCTCCTTAAAGCGATTCACAAACAAACTGTATAAACCAATTTCACGGAATATAATAATACCTTAATTCAATAAAACCAGATGCAATGTCATAAATTTCAATTTTTTACTACAAACTAAAAAAAAAGGGCACAAACTTTTCTCTGATTGTAGTGCGTGGGTATGTGTTGGGAGAGAGGGAGAGAGGCAGAGAGAGAGAGAGAGAGAACCTTTCTGCCAGCGATTTTGCAGGAACGCCTGCCCATACAGACAGGATGGAATGCCCATATCTTTCTCGCTTGAAGATAATGACCACTGTACTTGTTCTCATACGAACACAACGGGGAATACGTTGATACTGTGGATGGGAATGATAAACTTCCCTCCAGCAAACCATTTTCTGAATCACAAATACATATATAAATAAGCGCTGGTATCACTTCCCCCAATAATTGAAGATTTAAGTGGATGAGAGAAATAAGAGAGACAGACAGAGAGCGTGTTGTTACTTTGGAGAGGAAAGGAGTAGGCGCATTGGGAGGAGAACCCATGAGAAAACCTGCGAAGAATAGCGACAAATGCTCTGATGGACGAGGAAGAACGCATTTCTCTTTGTCTTTAGCTTCCTTTTTCTTTCTCAAATATGACGGTATCGATCTTTGACAGCTCCAAATTCCAAAATGGTGGAAGCCATTGCAGTTGCAGAGCAGATTACAGGTTTGGTTTGGACAGTGAAAATGTTTGAGAATGTTTATGAAGAATAGTAAAAAAAGTAATAATAGAATATTAAATAGTAATAAAAATATATGAAAAATAATAAATAATAAAAGAATAAATGAAAAATAATAATAAAATAAAAAATAATAATAAAAATATTTGATAAATTACTTTTGACATCCAAACTGGACCGCATCATCGGCACATCTAAGCTTTCTTAAAGTAAAACGGCGCGGTGTACCAAAGCTTCAGTTTATTTGTTTATGTATTATTTTATTTGCAGGAAAGTTTTCTAGCTTATTATTTTATAAATTAGTATAATTTGTTAGATTATAAAATTATTTTTATTGTAAAATAAATTTAATAAATTATATAAAATTACATTAATTTATAAAATTATTTTTATATAATTTCTTTATAGTTGTAGTACTTTTTTTTATTTGCCTGGTATCCGAGTAATGTGGACCGAACAATGAGTGGGCCGAGCCCAGTCTACAAAATCCATATTGGGTCAAACATGAGTTATAACCCATTTAGAGGCGAAAGTGCAAACACATAATTATGAAATAAATAAATATATAAATAAAATTAAATAGTTTTGTTTTCAAAACTATCAACGTTGCTATGCACACTACTTCCGTCAAACAAACTAACGAAGAGACTGATTTATTTTTCTCGTAATGCCCACACAACGCGAAACGTGCTTAAAATAGAAATGGCAGCCATTTTAAAGAAAACTAATAAAACAGAGAAATTAGACGAAGAAACTATAAAATTAATGCAAGAATACAGACGTAAAGGTAATCTGGAAATTGATTCATCCACAGAAGTTCTCCAGAAACTCCATTCACACCTCAATCATCAATGGAAGCAGAGCAATTTGTATATTTTAACGCCAACTAATTGAACTCCATCTCAACGACAGCCATTTGAACTCAAAGAATGAAAAGCTGGAAACCTCGTGTGTTGTTGTTCTTTTAACTTCAATTTTGCTAAAGCTGCACCTTTATGAGCTTTGATTGCTGATTGTCTTTGCAGACTCCTGATAATTATACCGACGTGCGAGACAACATGAATTTCATCATGGCCAAATACAGAATGCTTGCTTAATGATAGTCTACACAGTGTGAATAAGACGTAGGATTTAACATTTTTATCACCTGAACACAAGGACAGCTAACTAACAAGAGGGTGTACGATGAAATATTTGACAGGCGCAAATTTTATCTGTGTCCCAACTCCGAGCTCCAAAGGCTACCCAACAAGAGTCTTGGCCGAAGATTCTCCCAGTTTGGATAATGAAAGTATTTCATCTAATCTCATTATTACAATTTTCTCAAATTTTCATATAAAATATAATAAACAATTCAACATTTTCAAATTTTAAAATAATAATAATATTAAAAAATTATATTCTAATAATATTTTATTTAACTTTCAATTTTCATCTAAAACTATCTCAACTCATCTAACTATCCAAACCGCACAGCCTTTTGCACTCTTCAATAAAATTTTCAATTACTGTATGTTAGAAAGAGAAAAAAAGAGGGTCTTGAACAAAGATTCTAATCTCAATATCAAGCTTGGGGCCAGAGGGGTTGTGGGTGGGAAGTGGGAACTCCACACAGATATATCCATTCATAATGAAAATTGAAGTTAATGCCAAGACTCACTGATGTTCATAACAAATGTGTAATCTAGTCATTTGTCTGTGTCATTATCGAATGACTGCATTCATCGCACAAGTGAAGCATCAGTAATGCTACATCTACATTTAATCCCAAGGTACTGAAAGCTCCAAGATGGATACATTCTGTCATAGCTGTTCAACTCTTTTGTGAACTTTGCAAATAGAAAGTATCAACTTCAATAGCCTTCTTTGGACTCTCTCTCGTCTATTTTTTATAGGAAAATATTTTAGCCACAAATGGATTATACAAAAGTAATCTTACAAACTGATATGGCATGATATGGTTCGTCAGATTGTAAAATTATTTTATTGTATAGTAAATATAACGAATTATATAAAATCACATCAGTTTGTGCACTTATTTTTGTATAATCTCTTTGTGACTATAGCAATAATCTTTTTTATAATTTGAGAAACAAGGTTCTATTAGAAGATTTAGATAGAAGTTCGAAAGTGTATGACAGAAAGCATAAAAATGCAGATTATTTAAAAGCTTAAACAGAACTAGGCTCATGAAAAATAAGTCGCAGAAGCTTGCAATTACTCGCCACATTAAGGAGCAGGGAATGAAACAAACTTTCACTAGCCTTGATATGATCCAAACCAACTAAATTAATGTTCTTTATTTATTGATCACCTCCAATATAGACGACAGAATATGCTAATGTACTCTTGCATCATTGGTGTTACCCACGTTTTCAGTCTTTTATCCAGCACAACACACCTCAATGAGCGACATCCAAGCACCACATTTTCCAAATCATGAACACCGATGTTGTAACATGAAGGAAACACTAGAGTTTCTAAACAGGTATGATTTGAGAAGGCACGAATTCCAGCTCCAGTTATTAACTCACAGCCCGTAAAATCAACCGCAACCAGTTTCTGGCAATTCTCAGCAAGTGTGAAAAGTGTTAGATCTGATACACTAATCAACCAAGAGAAATTTAGTCTCTTGAGAGTTTGAATTGTAGCAATTGCCACGCCTCCAATATCAGTGATTTTTGGCCCGCATTCTGCCATATTTAGCTCCTCCAAGCAATACATTTGCTGCAAAAGGGAAACCCCATTATCGGTAATTTGATCACATTCTGCCAGGACCAACTTTTTCAAAGACCTCGACAAAGCCACTGTTGCCAAAGAAGTTAGCCCGCCATCTGTAATTAAAGAACACCCTTCCAAATTCAAAATAGTGATAGAACTTGCCTCCCCAATCGCTGCAAGAGCTTGATCCGTAATCAGATTATTAACAATGGTACAATCTAAAGGTAGAGGATGGTGTAACTGCCTTGAGCATGAGCAGAGGACTGAAGAATAACAGAATGCAGTGGAATGAGAGAGTGAGAGCAGAGAACGTGGAGAGTAACTTTTGTGTTATAATCGTGTATCATTTGTTATGTACAGCTGCTATTTATAATACAAAGAATCAAGTAACAGAATAACAGAAAATGAATTTGACAGCTCATCAAATGTGAATTATCATCTTCTCGTTACGCTTAGTCTGGTGGCCTCTCGGTTGTTGGAGAGTGTTCATCCTTTATCTTCAATATCCCCCCGCAAGATGGAGAGTAAACATTAATGACTCCCATCTTGAACAATAACCGATTGAATGTTGGAGAGTGCAACGGCTTTGTGAGCAAATCTGCCAACTGAGCAGAGGAGAATACATGAGCAGTTTGCACTTGACCTGCTGCGATCTTGTCACGTACCAGATGACAGTCTAACTCGATGTGCTTTGTGCGCTCGTGGAATACCGGATTCGCAGCAATGTGTATAGCAGCAAGGTTGTCACAATGCAAGGTAGCAGGTGTTGCAATGATGATGCGTAAATCTGTTAGCAGGTAGCGAAGCCATGTGAGCTCATAGACAGCAGCGGCCATGCTTCTATATTCCGATTCAGCGGAGGATCTCGAAATTGTATTTTGTTTTTTTGACTTCCAGGAGATGAGAGATGTTCCAATGAATACGCAAAATCCTGTTGTGGACCTACGAGTGTCCGGGCAGTTTGCCCAACTGGCATCGCAATATGCGATAAGTTCCATGGTTGAATTAGCAGGAAGGAAGATACCCTGCCCTGGAGTTCCCTTAACATATTTTAGAACCTTAATGACAGCGTCATAATGCGGCACTCTTGGAGTATCCATGAATTGACTTAACAGGTTAACGCTATAGCTCAAATCTGGTCGTGTGTTAGTCAAATAAAGCAACTTGCCAACCAATTTTCTGTAAAGTGCTGGGTCATGAAAGACTTCACCTTCATCCCGTTGGAGCTTGATGTTTGGTTCCATTGGTAAAGGAGATGGCTTAGCTGCTAAGAGGCCAGTTTCAGCAAGAATGTCTAATGCATACTTGCGCTGGCAGAGCTGAATTCCAGCTTGTGTTCGACCCACTTCCATGCCAAGGAAGTAGCGCAAGGCACCCAGGTTCTTAATGCGAAACTTGGTTTCCAAAAATTGCTTAACATCATTGCTTGAGTTGGTGTCGGAGCTCATGAGGATAATGTCATCAACATACACGAGCAGTGCAATGAATGAAGTAGGAGTGCACTTGGTGAAGAGGCTATAATCTGATTTTGACTGGATAAAACCAAATTCAGCAAGTGATGAAACCAACTTAGCATTCCATTGACGAGAGGCCTGTCGCAGTCCATACAAGCTTTTTTGCAGTCGACAAACTTGATTGGATTTGTGTGCAAAGTGACCAGGAGGTGGTTTCATGTAAATTTCCTCACTGAGCTCGCCATACAAGAAGGCGTTATTGACATCAAGCTGTTGAAGTTCCCACCCTTTGATGGCAGCCACTGCTAAGAGACAACGAATGGAAACAATTTTAGCGACTGGTGAGAATGTATCGTGAAAATCGATACCTTCGCGTTGGGTAAATCCTTTTGCAACTAACCGAGCCTTAGCTCTTTCCACTGATCCATCAGCTGTGAATTTCAGTTTATAGATCCATTTGCAATCAATTGGTCTCTTGTTTGGAGGTAAATTAACTATGGTCCAGGTCCTATTTAGCTCGAGGGCAGCTATTTCCTGGTCCATGGCCTCACGCCAAAGTGGTTGTTGGATTGCTTGTGTATAGGATGTTGGCTCAGTGTTTATGGAGACAGATGTGGTGAATGCCCGAAAATGAGGAGATAATGATGCATAAGACAAAACAGCAGAAATTGGAAAAGAAATATGTGTACCTGATGGAGAGGAGGATCCAGAAGCCATCATTGTGGATCCTGATTGGTGAGGGTCATTGGTAATGACTTGTTGACAATGGTATTCTTGGAGGAATGCAGGGGCCTTTCTAAGTCTGGTTGATTTTCGAAGAACTGGTGAAGGCTCACTATGATTAGAAGTTTGTGTTATTTCAGTGGCATGATCAGCTGAGGTTGGAGAGGGGAAGGTGGGTGAATTGTTTGGAAAATTAAGAGGTGAAGGCGAGTCTGGTGTGTCGGGATTGGGAGTAAGTGCTGGAGGCAGATTGTATGACATGTGGTCAGCAAGTGTATCAGTGTCAAAGAGTGAAGGGGTTGGAATGAGGGTGGGTGACACAGGTGGAGTTTGGTTTTGTTGTTTGAGAGGAAAAATCTCTTCATGAAAAACTACATCTCGGGAAATGAATATTTGCTGAGTTGTGAGGTCAAGTAATTTGTATCCCTTGACCCCGTATGGATAACCAAGAAATAAGCATTTTCGAGCTCGAGGATCAAATTTGGTCCTAGTATGTGATAAAGTGGAGGCATAGCATAGGCAACCGAAAACTTTAAAATGAGAGTAAGATGGTTTGGTTTGATAAAGAACTTCAAATGGGGTCTTGTAGTCAAGTGTTTGCGTAGGTGTTCTATTAATTAAGTACACTGCAGTGGTGACAAAATCAGACCAATATTGAAGGGGTAGACCAGATTGGAATTTGAGGGCGCGTGCCACATTAAGGATGTGTTGGTGTTTGCGTTCGGCAAGTGCGTTTTGTTGGGGTGTGGCGACGCAAGTTGTTTGATGTAGAACACCTTTTGAGTTGTAAAAATCTGGCATTTGAAATTCAGCGCCATTATCGGATCGAATGGTTTTGATTTGAGTATTGAATTGGGTCTCAATAAGAGAGAAAAAATTCAAAAGAGAGACCCGAGCTTCAGATTTTGTTCTAAGAAGGTAAAGCCAAGTACATCTTGTAAATTGGTCAACAATGGTGAGAAAGTATTTAGCACCACTGTAAGATTGTGTTTGGTTAGGCCCCCAAATATCGACTGAAATAACATCAAAGGCTTTTGTGGTTTTGGATTCTGCATCTGGAAATGGCAGTTTGTGTTGCTTTGCCAGAGGGCATATATCACAAGGTAATTTTGGTTGATCCGAATAGTTGAAATCAGAATTAACATCATGCAATATATATTTAACCATGGAACTATGTCCAAGTCTATAATGCCACAATGTAAATTGATCAAACTTGAAGGCATTAGTGTGATTAACGGAAATTGAAGGAAATAAAGCAGGAAAATGGCATTGCAGAATAGTCGGTTTGGGTCTGGATAGTTGTAAGTGGTATAAGCCATCATGTACCGTCCCCACTCCAATCGTCATCCATAATGAAAGGTCCTGGATATAACAAGAATTGGAGAAGAACAACAAACAACAATTAGAATGATGTGTCAAGGATTTGGCAGAAATGAGATTAAAAGAAAAATCTGGTACACACAACACATGGTGAAGAATTAAGTGAGGTGATAAGTGCACATCACCAATGTGTGTAGCAGCGGTGGTAGAGCCATTTGGAAGTTTGATCATGCGAGAAATGGAAGTAATATTGTGAGTGAAGAATTTGGGGTTACAGATCATATGATCTGTAGCGCCCGTATCTACAATCCAGGGTGTTTGGCTATTTAAGACAGAGTCATGTGTGTGTGTGTTATGTCAAAAGATGAAATACCAGAGACTGGAGTTGTACTGGTATGAACGTGATTTACAGCAGACGTGTTGGCTTCACCATGAGGAGAATGGAGTAAGGCAAGGATTTGGTCATACTGCTCTCGAGTAATAGGTGGACCATTGAGAATTTCTTCCTGCACAAGAGAAGATTGATTAGCTGAGGACTTAAATTTGGAGCTGTTCTTGTGACTAGGAGGGAAGCCATTTAGTCTGTAGCATTTGTCCTTGGTGTGTCCAGGTATGCGACAATGTGAGCACACTGGAAGGTTGGGATTGGCTTTGAAGCAGCGCTCCAGTGAGTGGCCTGGTACGTTGCAGTGGGAGCAAAACAGTCGCTCTCTGCGATTGGTTGTCAAGTTGCGAGGGTCTGGTCCTTTGGCGATCATGGCCAGAGGTGAGGGAACGGAATGTAGTTGGCGACGTCGTTCTTCTTGCTGAACTAGAGAGAGAACTCGGTTGAGAGTGGGAAGTGGGTCATGTAGCAAGATCTGCGCACGGACAGAGTCATAAGAATCATCAAGACCCACAAGAAATTGCATCACCTTGTGACGATGGGTGTAGCCCAGCATGGTCTTGACAGCTCCACAGTTGCAGGTAGGCATGGGTTCGTAGATCTCCAGTTCATCCCAAAACACCTTGAGTTTGTTATAATATTGGCTGACAGAATACGTGTCTTGTGTTGATGATGAAATAGACTTGGTAATTTGGAAGATCCGAGGAGCATTTTGGATGGAGAATCGCTCTCGAAGGTCACTCCAAACGCTCTCGGCAGTGTCTGCATGTGCAATGCTTGATCTATGTTCTGAGCTAACCGAATGTTGAATCCATGCTATGAGCATGTCATTGCAGCGCTCCCATGGTGCGAACAGAGGATCGGAAGCAAGTGTTGGCTTGGTGATGGTACCATCAATGAATCCAAGCTTGTTTTTGATATTGAGGGCACGACGCATCGTTCTTGCCCATGTCACGTAATTTTCTGTGGTGAGCAAGTCGGGAACCAAGGGAGATGAAGCTCCCTCTCCAGGTTGAATGTAAAAGGGGCTAGCGGGATGATGAGGATTATTCTCATTTTTTGAGTGTTTGGATGAGTCGGTATTTTCTGTCATCTCTCTGATACCATATTAACAATGGTACAATCTAAAGGTAGAGGATGGTGTAACTGCCTTGAGCATGAGCAGAGGACTGAAGAATAACAGAATGCAGTGGAATGAGAGAGTGAGAGCAGAGAACGTGGAGAGTAACTTTTGTGTTATAATCGTGTATCATTTGTTATGTACAGCTGCTATTTATAATACAAAGAATCAAGTAACAGAATAACAGAAAATGAATTTGACAGCTCATCAAACGTGAATTATCATCTTCTCGTTACGCTTAGTCTGGTGGCCTCTCGGTTGTTGGAGAGTGTTCATCCTTTATCTTCAATACAGATTGCACCAACCCAAATCCAAGTTCGTCAAAGTTGATGCCAAGTTAATAAGCGAAACAACTCCAACATCCCCAATATTCTTCCTCCTTCGAAGCAAAACTTTCGACAACTTGCGACATCCGATTGCTAAAGCACATAGACCATCGTCGCCAACATCATCGCAGGGTTGATCAAACTCATCAGAGTTTTCACGTGGGGGTTTCAAATTAAGGTTGAGGGCCTCGATTTTGGGACATGTTTGGGCCAAGAAACTAAGGTCGTCATCGGTGATCCGTCGTGAACATTCGAAGGTAACTAAATTTGGGAATCTTGGTAAGAAACCACGAAAGGAATCGAGGTCTAGAACCCTTACGGATAACCGGGTAAGACCCTCCACCCTCAGCCATTGCTTGCAGACCAGAGAGAGAGATTTTCTGGCATGGTTGTCGAGCCAGTTGAGTATCAAGCCTACTTCATCATCACCCAGTGTTGACATAACCCAAAATTGTGTCCTTTGTCCTCGAAATCAAACTTCCAAAAATCACGAACAGAAAGCGAATTAAAATATAAAACCCCAACAATGTTTACACTTGTCAGAGCTTAAAGACTAACAAAAAGCATTCCTTGACCGGAGCGTATACATGCGTGCTATTAGAGAAGGTTAATCGAGCGACCACAGAGAGAGAGAGAGAGTGAGGTTATTAAGGGGTCGCCTGTAACGATACTTTACGGGGGATTAGGAGAAAAGCTATGAACATAATTTTTTTTATTAAAAAATAATATTTTAACAAGATTTTAAAATCAACTAAAATTATTTCGTATCATTTCACGAGTTTCCAATGAGTAAGCATTCTGATTTGTATAATTGTATTTCATTTCCTGGATTTCTTACGTTGGCAAGATTGCGTGATCCGCAGCGATGTGACATTGTCCTTTTGTTATCCTATTCTTTTTTGTTTGAAAATAAAATTAGGCCGATGATAAGATGTCTCAACATCTAAATTTAAATATTTTTAAATTTTAAGTTTTATATTTTTTATTTAATTATTATCTAATTATTATAAATTTTTTAAAATTTTAAATAAAATATAAAAAATAATTCACTTTTTCAAATTTCAAAATAAAAATAATCTTAAAAAATTATATTCTAACAAGATTTTAACTTTATAATATTTATATTTAATTTTTTATCTCTATTTTTCAAAATTGTATATTACATCTTCACTTAAATTATTTTATTATTATTTTATAAATTTATCATCTCATTTTAACATCAAAACAAACTCTCTGCTGCCTAAATTATTTGATCAACGATCAATCATTGGGGGGCAGCAACAAAATAGAAATGCACTGGATTGCATGTTCGTTCCATATTTTCATAATCAATTGGTAATGTCACTCACTAGAAAGACAATTAAAGAGTTGGCCTATATCACATTTTAAGTAATATCTAGACAAACTGAAACACCACATCACCTGCTATTTCTTCTTTATTTCTCTCTTTTTTTTTTTTTTATGCCTGAGAGCCATGGCACTGAGTTAGCCTAGTTTGAATACCGAGGAATGTATCCCGAGAATACTATATTATTATTTTATTATTATTATTATTTATATAATTTTTATTATTATTCACTACCGTTCTTTTTTTTTTTTTTAACAAAATATCTCAAAATACTTTATTGTCCAAACACAACCAAAGCAATGAAATCTTTTCCCTTTTTCAACCTTTGCGTGAACTGCCCAACTCCCTAAAGAAAATGACAAGTTACCTGATGATTGCCGACAGCCAACCCAAAGCAAGCAGAACCATTACCAACCTGAAATTAATTAAAGTCACTGTTTTTTTCCCCCTCAGATTATTTACTATTTCGATGGTATAATATATGTATTAACGGGTGGCCACAAGTAAGAAAGCAACGGGGGGGCTTTGCTTTGCACTCATTCATGCAAATATCATATGTTGCACATCAATTAGTGCATTATAAATAGCTATCAAATTCGACCTTGCATCTGTAAATAGAAAATGGAAAATGGAAGTTTTATAATAGTGGTTGGTCACATTAAAATATGTAAAAGAAGATTACAGATGTTTTTATTGAAAGATTTTTATGGAGAGAAAAATATAATGAGAATTATTTTTTATTTTTGTTTCTTATGAGAAATCAAAATAAAATATTGAATTATTGTGATTATTTTGGCATAAAAAATAGATATAATAATTTAACTCCTATGGTAGATGTAATATTATCAATTCTTAAATTTACCATCTAAAAAAAAAGAATGAATGCACTGACTAATTGTATTGCAGAAAATTATATTTTATAAAGAAAATTATATTTATAAGTAAGTATGGATAATATAAAATTTTTATATAATATAATTTGGTTTGAAAGATAAATTTTAAATTTTAAAATTTATAAATTAGATCTTACTATTTAAATAATGTGGATAGTTTACTCTACACACCGACTCGATATTAAATTAAGGACTTAGGCATTATTTGATTACGCAGTTCAGATGAAATGTTTTATTAAAAGTTGAATAAAATTTTGTTATAATATTAGTTTTTAACATTGTTTTTGTTTTAAAATTTAAAAAATTGAATTGTTTATTATATTTTATGTGAAAATTTGAAGAAATTATAATAATTATATGAGATGAGATACGATAATTTAGTTTTGTATAACCAAATCAAACCAGCCCTTATTTGGACACTTAGAATATCTCATAATTATGTGAATAGTAATGAAATTATTTAAGTTAAGATATTTTATTATATTTTAAAAAATAAGAAATAGAACCTTGAATAAGAATATAATAAAGTTAATAAATTATTTGAAAATTATTTTTTAATATTATTTTTATTTTAAAATTAAAAAAAGAGTATTTTTTATGTTTTGTTTAAAAATTTAAAAAAACTATATCATGATTTAAGTCTGGACAATGATTAAATGAAGAAATTAAATATTTGAAATTAATTTTTTTTTATATTTAAACAATGATTAGAAAAAAAATTATCAGAATTTTTAAAAATATCCTATAATATCTGATTTTCCAAACAAAGCCAAATCTTCTATTACGTCTCAAGCTAAAACCGGGACGAAACTTGAAAGATCGGTATTGAGTACTGAGAATACAGAAAATCTCGATACAGAAAATTCAGATGCTTTGATGGAGAGATTATCCTCTCTACAGTTTGCAAACACGACCTTAATGTCTCTCCACACTTGAGAGTTTTCTTTCTACATTTTACCGTCTATGGAGTGGACTATCCTCACCCTTTCATTCTCGCTCTCTCTGTGAAGTCCGAACAATGGCTCACCTCTTCAGAGAGCTGTCTCTGGGACACTCCAAGAAGGAGACAACACCCTCACCACCTCCAGCGCCTACATTTTCCATCGGGGCTACTACCACCGATCTCCCTTCCCCACTCGGTCTACTCGCTTCCCAACTCACCTATTCCGACCTCCGTCTCACCGCCTACGAGATCTTCGTTGCTGCCTGCCGCACCTCCTCCGGGAAGCCCCTCAACTACATCCCCAATTCGGACTCTCCCACTCACCCCTCCCCCAGCTCCCCTGGGTTACAACGATCCCTCACCTCCACTGCTGCCAGCAAGGTAAAGAAGGCTTTTGGCCTCAAATCGCCCTCTAAGAAGAGTCCCGGTTCCGGTTCCGGTCAGGGAAAGCCCAGGAGATCTTTGACGGTTGGGGAGCTCATGATGACTCAAATGGGTGTCTCGGAGGCCATGGATTCCAGAGTCAGGCGAGCTCTTCTGAGGATCGCTGCTGGACAGGTCTGCTCAATTCCACGGTCGCCATTCTATTTTATTCTAAAATTCACATCACACATGCACGCACATTATAGTGTTGTTGTTCTCATTCGCATTTGATTGATTCAATGTCGATCTGGTTTTGGTGCGTCTACTTATTTCAATCTTGGGTTTCTATTTCTGTATTTTTTTTCGAAGAGTTTGCTAGTGGAAATTACGGCGATGGTGGAATGCTGCTCCGTTTTTTGTTTTGACCAATTCGTATTTTTGGTGAATTGAAATGTCTAACTATTTTTTTTCTGTTGTCTGTCATATTTTTGTTTGATCCGATCGAGACTGGCGCTTGAAGATGTTGATTTCGATATGGACCATAGTTGAAGTTACTAGTATTCGCAGAAACAATAATATCTTTCTCTTTTATTTTTCTCTGCATCCCCACCACCCTAAACCTCCAAATGGCTAGAGCGTAAACGCCTTGTACTTTTGAAAAATCCCCTGGTTATGAAATTATGCTGGATTAAGTTGGAATGAAAATACAAATTCCCTTTCATAACGTGTATTAATTATCTGAATCTTGAGTTTGTGTCCAATGGTTGCCAAAACAACTACTGACTACTTTCGGAAGTTTGAGTTTTGTCAATACTTCCTCGATCCATAGTTAATATTTTACTACAAGAGTGTTCTTTTGTTTGATAAAGCATGGTCGGGTTATCAAGGCCTTGTCTTTGCGCTCTTATGGCAGGTTGGAAGGCGAATTGAGTCGGTGGTAGTCCCACTAGAGCTATTACAGCAGCTCAAGCTTTCAGACTTTCCTGATCAACAAGAATATGATGCGTGGCAGAATAGAACCCTGAAAGTTCTTGAGGCTGGTCTCCTGTTGCATCCTCACACACCACTAGATAAGTCAGTTTCTACTGCACACCGACTGCAGCAAATTATTCGAGGGGCTTTGGATAGACCCATTGAAACTGGGAAGAATAATGAATCTATGCAAGTTCTCCGTAGTGCTGTTATGGCTCTTGCTAGCAGATCATCTGATGGGTCTCTCTATGATTCATGCCACTGGGCAGATGGTTTTCCACTGAATCTCCGGCTCTATGAAATGCTTCTAGAAGCCTGCTTTGATGCTAATGATGAATCATCCATAATCGACGAGGTTGATGAAGTAATGGAACACATTAAGAAGACTTGGGGAATTCTTGGATTGAACCAGATGTTCCATAACATTTGCTTCACATGGGTTTTATTTCACCGCTTCGTTGCAACTGGCCAAGTTGAGATGGATCTTCTGTACGCGGCTGATAGTCAGCTTGCAGAAGTTGCAAAAGATGCAAAAACAACAAAGGATCCAGAGTACTCCAAGACCTTGAGTTCTACATTGAGTTCGATTTTGGGTTGGGCCGAGAAAAGGCTCCTTGCATATCACGACACTTTTGATAGTGGAAATATTGATACCATGCAGGGAATTGTTTCTCTGGGGGTATCAGCTTCCAAGATTTTGGTTGAAGATATATCTAATGAGTATCGCAGGAGGAGAAAAGGTGAAGTTGATGTTGCTCGGAACAGGATCGATACTTACATCAGGTCATCATTGCGCACAGCTTTTGCTCAGGCAAGTGCATACTATCTGCATCTAGCTTTTATTTTCTTTAGTAAGAGGGTATGAATGCAAGATTGAGGGGATTTTGCATTGTAATGTGCACACATTTATCTACATTTAATTGGTAAAAAATGGGAATCTGATGCAAGGCAGTTACAATGTGTAAGACACATTATGTATACATCTAAAAAATTAGCTTTTGTTAAAGTGGGGCATGCATTATTTCATTTTCAGATTGACATGTAAATTACAAGATATGTCATTTTCAGATTAACGGAGGTGTAAAAAAAAAAAAATTCACAAGATACTTGACGTCCTAAATGTCTATATTTCCTTTAATTTTTTCGTAAGTAATAAAATCTAGAATAAAGAACATTCATTGCGGGTAAGAAACCACCTCTATTATGTCAGTTTCTCCATTCTTTTCCATCCATGTCACCAATGAACATATATGATAAGCTTGACTCGTCTAAGTAGTTTTTGTTACTAGTATTCAAGTAATCTGAGTTGTCCTATGTCAGTTGAATACATCTATATGTATGTTCAATATGAGCTTGAACTCAACCTAAGCCCAGCCAGACAATGAATTTAGGCTTGGATGGTCCAAATTTTATTTTATAGTTGTGAGAAGAGGATGCTTATGCGTGGTGTTATCTTCATCTAGTTCTAAACATTTTTATTCCTCATATTTTTGCACTAGATTCGATAGTTTTGTGCGTGTGTGTGTGTGTGTTGGGTGGGGTTCTCTTTTGGTTGGACGTATCACCTGAAATATGTTTGACTCATTATATAGCGGATGGAAAAGGCAGACTCAAGCAGAAGAGCATCCAAAAACCTGCCAAATCCTCTTCCTGTCCTTGCTATCCTTGCTAAGGATGTTGGGGATCTAGCAGTTAATGAGAAGCAGGTGTTCAGTCCAATACTGAAAAGATGGCATCCTTTTGCGGCTGGTGTGGCTGTGGCCACCCTTCATGCTTGCTATGGGAATGAGATCAAACAATTCATATCGGGTGTAATGGAGTTGACCCCAGATGCAGTGCAAGTGTTGAGAGCTGCAGATAAGCTAGAGAAAGATCTAGTGCAGATTGCAGTGGAAGATTCTGTGGACAGTGATGATGGAGGGAAGGCAATAATCCGCGAGATGCCTCCCTATGAAGCTGAAACTGCAATTGCCAATCTGGTGAAAGGGTGGATCAAAACAAGATTAGACGGACTGAAGGAATGGATTGATAGGAATCTGCAACAAGAGGTGCAATCCTTTTATATTCAAGAATTTGTACACTGTTGTTGCAATTCCATTTGTTGGTTTCTAGCATGGCTAATTATGCTGGATCCTTTTTGGGGCTTGTGTTTCAGTTGGGTAGGAAGGCCATGCATTTTTTTTCTTTTTCTTTTTTTGTGCCAGAATTTTCCAACTTTGATTGAAACATCTTTTAATCTAAAAAGAAATTATATTTAAATTCTTCAAACTTTTCATCTAATCATTTGCCTAGATTTCAATGTAAAAAAAGAAAAAGAAAAAAAGAAACAGCAGCCCCAATACAAAATAAATTTCAGAAAAAAATTATTCAAATTTTCCTACCCACATTCACAAAACCCTCTTAACTAGACAGAGTTTCTCTATAACACCAGTTTTTTTGGTTTTTTTTTTGGGGGGGGGGGGGGGGGGGGAGGAAATACAGAGCATATTAGTACAATTAGCCATTTTTTTGGTCCAACAACTTCTCAAAAAAGAAAATCATTCAATGTAGTATAAGCAGAAAGCTTATGAATTGGTCTTTATATGCATAGACACAACTATAAACCTTATTTTTTCTTTATCATGAGATGAAAAATTGGCATTATAGAGGTAAGTACACAGCCCATGCACCCACATGGGATCAACTCCTTGATCTCACCCTACACCCCTAGTGGGGGGAGAGAATGACATTTTGTACAAGGACCATTGATCAATGAAACAACTATCCTTATCTCTTTTCTTGATCTATTCATTATGATATTTAGGTCTGGAATCCACGGGCAAATCAAGAGGGATATGCTCCATCTGCTATCGAAGTTTTGCGCATTCTAGATGAAAATTTGGATGCATTTTTTCAGTTGCCAATACCAATGCACCCTGCATTGCTTCCTGACTTGATGGCCGGTCTCGACAGATGCCTTAAATATTACATAACCAAGGCAAAATCGGGCTGTGGTAAATGTTTTCAGAAATAGCAAATTATGAGCAAATGGTTTTGGGTTTGTGATGTGACACTATTCTTTTTGGAAACGCAGGATCACGGAATACATTTATTCCCACCATGCCAGCTTTGACCAGATGTACCGCAGATTCGAAGTTCCAACACTTTGGTAAGAAGAAAGAAAAACCTCGAACTTCTCAGAAGAGGAATCCTCAGGTTGCAACAACAAATGGGGATAACTCCTTTGGGAAATTGCAGCTCTGTGTTCGTATAAACACCTTCCAAAGAATCTGGAGTGAGTTGGATGTAATGGAGAAGAGGATAATCACCCGTCTCAGAAACTCGGAGTCTGCTCATGCAGAGGACTTTTCAAACAGTTCAGGGAAGAAATTTGAGCTCTCTCCAGCTGCTTGCGTGGAAGGAACTCAGCAACTCTGCGAGGCAGTGGCTTACAGAATCGTCTTCCGTGATCTAAGTCATGTTTTATGGGATGGTTTATATGTTAGAGATCCATCTTCTTCTAGAATTGATTCTTTCCTTCAGGAGCTTGAGAAAAACTTGATGATCATTTCAGACACCGTGCATGAAAGAGTTCGGACACAGATTATAACCAACATAATGACAGCTTCCTTTGATGGGTTCTTGCTGGTATTGCTTGCTGGAGGCCCCTCCCGTGCTTTCTCCCAGCAAGACTCTCAGATAATTGAAGATGATTTCAAATCCCTCAAAGATCTATTCTGGGCGAATGGGGATGGCTTACCTTCTGAGTTGATAGACAAGTCTTCTACTGCAGTGAGAGGTGTACTTCCACTCTTACGAACTGATACTGAGAGCCTCATTCAGCAGTTCAGACGTGTAACCCTGGAGACATATGGCTCTTCTGCCAGGTCCAGACTTCCATTACCTCCAACTTCTGGGCAATGGAACCCAACCGAACCAAACACACTTGTACGCATTTTATGCTACCGGAATGATGAAACAGCCTCAAATTTTCTAAAGAAGACGTATAATTTGCCCAAAAAACTGTAAGAAACGCGAGGTGTGGTGTCTGGACAGGGCAAGCTGTTCTTGCATTCATTCTGAATTTGCAGAACATCCCATAGTTCTGTATGTATTTAGTAAAAGATAGCCAAAGCAACAGGCTTTTTATTTCAAGCTTCGGTGAGCACCAGGTGCCATGAGAAGTTGCAGTGATCTTTGTATATTAACATCACAAGAGTGCTCATTAGGTCAATCTAAAACCCGAGTAGAGACAAAGGGTGCACGACTCCTGAGGCATGTCTGTGCAGGGAAGGTGGATCGTATTCTTTGTTATTCATTTTCATCATATAGAGTCGAGAGATTCGTATATTAATGCCATACTGCATATTCACAGCTCACATTCTTTGTTATTCGCCCCCACTTTGGTTGAATGCTATTCTATGCCTTACTGGAAGGCATAACATTGCATTATGTTGCTTGTGTCAAGTATTGGTATAGGTATATGTGATCTGTTAGATTTACTATTTTACAATAAAAGTAAATAGTTTTATAATCTGATAAATCATGTTAAGTTACATCAGTTTATAAAAATCACATCAATTTGTGAGATTATTTTGTATAATCTGAGTATTTCTCATGTTATTAACCTGCCTGGGAGGCTGCCTGTTGTTAATTGCATTCATATTTGTCAAGCGTACACGGTGCGCATGTCTCTCGTCTGCGTGGACTGTAAATTAGTTTTGTTGAAACAAGTGCCGGGGAATTCTTTCATAATTGGATTGCTCTCTGCTTTACGCCCCAGTGGTATCTTCAACCAGAGTACATGGCAAAAATGTAAAAGGCGGTCCGTTTTAAATAATGATAGATGAACAAGCAGATCGATCCTAATGGTACACAAAAGGTTATAGATAAACATCAAGGCAGAAAAATCTAATGCCCTCTTGTATCGTTTATCCCCTGCCGGTGGCCCGTTTTCTCTGGTTGTAATCGTAGACACTCTTAACTGCCGTTTCAGCTGTAAAATGTGGATGACTAGGGTGAATATCATGCAAATTTACAACAGTTACGCACCCTTTTCTAGCAAAGGCATCAATCTTCAGCTTCTCCAAACTGTCGGTTAGACTGCTATCATAATTACAAGTAGCGGGACACCCATTGAAACAATTCATCTGTCCAGGCAGCACCACCCTGGTGCACCGATGGCAAACTAGTTATGCCAGAAATAGACTTCATCATTCTTCCACGATAGCACGTCCTAGATTTGTAGCAAGAGCTAGCCTAACAGAGCCTAAGGCCTGGGGTGGCAGGTCGGCTTCAATGAAGTCTGGTCTCAGCTTCGCCATGGACAACTCTTGCAGTTTATTCAACAAAAGGTTGGTCTCGGAGACATTTAGCAGAGGGCGCTCCTGCCAACTGAGCAGCTTCAACTGCAATAATACAGGCATTCGTGGATAATACCTTAAGGTTAACATTATTTTTCAAATTTATGGGACTACCAGAACAACCCTCTCTCCATGTGGTCCACAATTTAGGTTTGTGCATAACGTAATAAAAAAATAGCTTACCGAGTCATACAGGATGGGCAGCCAAAATTGCTGAGGTGTAGAAGGGTTTTTCATAAGCTGCAGAATCATGTTAAGAAATTATTAAAAACCAAACCTAGCAAGAAATTACAGATGTTGATTGGAAACCATCGCTCAGCAGAATACAGAAAAAAGAAGAAGCTAACTCTATTTTTTTTCTAAGTAAAATAATAAATAACTTATTAAGTTGTCCTCAAAAACCAAAAAAAAAAAAAAAAAACTCTGATTGGAGATGAGTCAGATCCCAAAAAATTCTACCACAAAATGGGGTCCTCGGTATTTGATGGACTAAGAAGTCTCTGATAGTTTAAGATTTGCAGAGAGAAAAAACCTTGAACATTTCATGTGGAAGAGCCCTAACATTATAAGTTCTCAAATTTTTATACTAAAAAACTTTTGTTTTGAGGATAGCAGCTATATCAATTTGGCAAAATACATTTAAGTAAAACATACAGATATAAGAGATTCTACAGCTTGCCGAGTGGCATCAGTAGTTTTTCCATTGTTAACCTGCTTAAGGGATTTTTTAAAATCCCTGTACCTGTAATGCATCCAGGGTTAATATTGACAAAAGATTGAACAAAAAATGATGACAAAACTCATTACTCAAAAGGCAGATAAGAGAGAGTTCCTACTTGTGCAGAAACTCGAGACCTCCAGCAGTCTTAGATTCAGCACCCAACAATTCAATCAATCCCTCCCATTGCTGTATTGGCAAATGATATACAATAAGTTTCACAAAACACGTTAATTTAGAACCAAGGCTTAATGGTTTTGTGGAATGTTCAAGTCACATAGATTATAAAGAACAATATAATACAAACCCTCAGCGTGTTTCTCTTAATGCAATTTTAGAACAATTACCTTGAAACTTTCATCAGAGATTGATTGCCCAACAAAATCAAACAACTGCTGAGCAATCCTGTTCAGACGAACTTCATCTCGGGCTTGCTGAAGCCAAAATACTCCAGAACCTTTCCTTCCATGTTTCCAGTGGTATACTCCAGCAATCTAAACATTAAAAAAATATTTAAAGAGAATACCCGCATAAGGAAATTACTGGAAACTCTATTAGAAAAATATGACTTTAAAAGAATGCATAAGACCTTACCCACTTCCATTCTAAATGATCAAACACGGCAAACAGAGTATTCCTTAACATTATTTCTAGTACAAGCATCCTATACCAAATAGAAATACCTTCATAATATTTGAACTAACACTGTCAAGTTCATATAGACGGCATATCTCTATGACCTGCATACATAAATGCAACCACCTAAATCAGTCACAAATATATACATCAAAATATGGAACTCTAAAATCCAAGAAACAATACATCAAGATATGAGACCATTAACCTTAAGGAGTATTTGAACATCTTGAACAGGTTGCTTGCTCAATAGAATCTCTAACAAACCCATCCCCTGCTTTATGCATGATGTCAAATAAATTGGAGCTATCTGTAGACATAAGAGCATCAACCTGTATAAGGATACTCAAGATGACATAACATACATCAACAAGCATACATATGCACATATACTATTTATATAAAGGTGTTGAGTGAAAACTGTCCATACATAAAACTACGAGCTTCATATTTTAAATAGTAATATAAACGTCATATTTTCCTAAGGCACAAACTAGTAATCATGTGTAAGTGACTCTTTGGATGGTGACTCTTTGGATGGCATTGAAAATCAACTGAAACTATGGCCTAGCAAAATGGCCATTATGGTTGGACGACTATGTGATCCAAATGTACAAGATACAGTAGAAGTTCATAGCACCATATAGTTTCTTTTTTGATTATAATGATTTCAATATGCCAAAACATTCATATAAAAACTCTATCTGGTTAAACATTAATCTAAAATAATAGTGTCATCATACCAAACTGAGGAAATGGCTTCCACCGGCCAGTTTGGATTACTACATAAATTTGTTCGGTATCAGGAAACCAAGGTCCTTCATCAATGGTTTTGAAAAATATTATAAAAGTGACTCAAAACGGAAATTAAAAAGTCACCATCTACTTGCATCACTAAATCATTATTTTCACAGTCTAAGACCCCAAACCTGGAAACCAAAACATGAATGGAAAATTCTGAATCAAAATAGAGTATTAGCATCCTAACTCTATCAAAATTGTCTTTCAGAAGTGGAATTATCAGTACTCACTTGCCAAGTCAATGCATCCGAAGATAAAACTTGAGCATAAACAAGTCGATGGAGTTCTTCAATGCTGATTCCACCCAAGTTATAATGCTCTTCGCGAAGAAGAGTCTCTGCTTGATCACTCCCAGAAGCCAACAACTCTATGGCATGTGCAACCATCCTAGTGATAAGTGACATACAAAGTTACATTAAAGAATTGTAGAAACAAAGCAGAAAGATGTCAACGTTTTACTAGTTTTTAGCAATCTATGAATTTAACTTTGAATACATGGAAGTGAAGAAAAATAATAGCACCTCCAATGCATGGCTTCATATAAAGTAAATTAAAAAGACAAGATAACTAAGCAGCTCACCAAGGGCCAAATGCTCTGGAGCATTCAGCTAAGACAACCTGAACCATTTCAAAAAGTCCAACAGAGTTTAAGAGGGTGGGAAAGGTTAAAATATATAAATAACATATAAAGGATACTGCAAGTAACTGATCAACATTACTCACCTCAGTATTATCTCCTATAATTCCAAGCAGAAGTCGTATCAACCTATGGGATATGGTTATTGGTTTTAACTGCATGCATTTCTGGGCTAGGCTGTACATACTTTCTAAACCCTGATTCGAGAAAAGGAATTAATTGCTGCTTCAGACTCCAGCAATCAGATATACATAATTAACAACAAAGTGATGATAGAAGAAGAATAAAATAGGTATTTGAGTGACACATTGGAAAATAATTAGGCTTTACCGCCGTGAATGGCCTTATGTAAAGAAAGTGAGCAATATATAGCTCCATCCAGTGATACGTTGCAGTGCAAAGACTGTTTGTGTTTCCCAGCATGATTTGTAGCATATTCCTCAAACCTTCCCGGGTCTGGTTATGATCACAACGAACCCAGTAGGCACTACAGTCCAGCTTAGTAATATGTGCCCGCCATTTCTCCCAAGCCTATGTCATGAAAAAAATACATACATAATACATATATATAAACAGAAAAATATGAAAGAAAAATGTCAAAATACAGAATAATTCATCTTTGGTAGACTCAAATATACCTTGATAAAATCAGGTTTGGCTCTATAGCATTCACCTAATCTTCCAGCTTCTAGTTCGGGACGCAAACGTGGCATTTTGGAAATAAGAACAGCCACTGCCTCTACCAATCCATTCTCTGTCTGTTTAATTACATGCAGGGCAGACATGAGATAAATCACAGTAAAATTTCTATTTTTGCAGGACTGGGAAGTAATTGAAGCTTCTGATTTCTTTGTAAAACTTTATGATTCGAAGATCGATATGAGCAGGGAGGATAGGATGCAGTGGGTTCATGATATTAAGTCCAGATTCTCAGTGAATTCCTATTACAAGGTGTTAACTTTTTTTTTATATGTAAATTACAAGGTGTTAACTAGACAGGATAATAAAACATACCCCTGGAAATGTATTTGGAAAGCTAGGGTGCCCAGTAAAGTTGCATTTTTTTGCTGGTTGGTGTCGTTGGAGAAAGTTTTAACTACTGACAAGTTGAGGAAAAGGGGTTTATATGTGATGGATTGATGTTACGTGTAAAAAAAGATGGCGAATCAGTTAACCACCTATTTCTTCATTGCGAATTGGTGACTACTTTATGGAATGAGTTATTTGCAAGAACATGTATTGCTTGGGCGATGCCTCTACAAGTGGTGGACTGCTTGGCTAGTTGGCATGGTGCTATGGGTTATGGAGGCAATAAAGCTGTTTGGAGGATGATTCCTTTGTGTTTGTTCTGGTGTTTATGGCTGGAGAGAAATAGGAGGTGTGTCAAAAATTGTGAACACATAGTGAGAGAATTTAGGGATTTTTTATTTAGCACTTTAAATTTTTGGGCGTACAATCTAGTGAAGGACATAAGTATTTGTAGTGTTTCCTCTTAATTTGCTTTAGCTTGTATTTAGGTGTATTCTCATGTATACTTCCTATGTATTTGGGCTATACCTTTTTACTTGGAATAAAATCTCTTATCATCTATAAAAAAAAAAAAAATTCTATTGTTGCAGCATCAAAATCTTCTTGAGGAAGAACTGACATGGTATGAATTTACCTCTGTTGGTTTGAATAAGAAATATATAAATGGAGAAACAACACAAACTATGCATGTTGCAAACTTTTTTTTTTTTTTATAAGTAATCAATAATATATTAATAAAGATGGGCAAAACCCAAGTACACAAGATGGTATACAAGAGCTAAGATGCATGTTGCAAATTTTTGATAAGCGCATTTAATAATACAATGTAGTTTACATTTTGTTCCTGGAGTTTAACCACTAAAGACGCATTTTGTAAATGTGCTGCCCTACGTTCTCCCAAAGAAAGGATTCCAAAAAATTTAATATGCTCTCTCTCTCTCTCTCTCTCTCTCTCTCCCATTCATTCATTTGGCTGTTACCCTCATCCAGCAGTTTCTTTATCAAGGATTTATCATCTCCTTGCCCTCCTAATCAGTTCCAATGCTTTCAATTAAAAATAACTCACTTTTTGTATGAGGACATATCTTTTTGTTAATAAAGATGACTTTTTTTCAAACATATATTAAACCTATTCTTTTTTCTTTTTTTTTCTAGGAAAGCAAACTTCATTAAAATAAAAGATGACACATATTAGAGGGGGTGGGGTTCCCCAACAAAATACCCAAAAACAACTACAGTGCAAATGTGGTGAAAAAAAAAAAAAAAAAAAAGAGTTTTAAGACCAATTTCTTGGTCTCTACCCAAGCCCTACTAAGAGGGAACTGTCTTAAAAGACGTTTTGAAGGTAAGCCACTGTTGAGAGCAATGCAAGTGAATGCACTGTAGTTGAAAGTCTTGAGGTATTTGTTGGTGAGGTCCTTAGTCTCTCTCACAAGATCACCGGTTAGGGAAAGCAATAATCTAGATAGACTGGCATGGGAAGGGCAAATTTGCAGCAGAGGAACAGTCAACCCACGCCTCTGGAGTGGTACATGAGGACCACAAGCCAGTGGAATGGAGGAGGGGTCTGGCCGATCCGAAGGATTAGAGGGTGGGGAGTCTGTTGGTGCAGCGCTTGTAGCAATGTTTTGAATATCGTACCGGATGCCGTACCGTTGAAGGCACTGAAACAAAATATTTCAATACCGGTACCGTTTCATGTACCGTTTCGGGATAGTCGATATATGAATAAATTATATATAGAAATTATATTTCAAAATAATAGTCTATATATGAATAAATTATATATAAATACATAGATATATAAATTATAAATAGTCTAGTCTGAATTAGAGATCAAAAAATGAGCATTTAGTTTGAAAAAATGAAAAAAAAAAAAAAATTAAGGGCCAAAATGTCGGCCGGTACAGACCGGTACACAAGCCGGTACAAGCCTAAATATCGGCCGGTACGAAACATATAGTATACCTGTACCGGTCCAGTGGCCGGTATGGAAAATACCGACCGTACCGGCCAGTACGGTACGAAATCAAAAACACTGACGTGTAGCCGGCGGAACTGTCGGAGTGCGGCGGCTCGTGAAGACCATGCGCGGAAACAAACCGCGCGTGAGGGCCATGCGCTGACATTTTGGGCACGGTTATGCGTCATCCCAATAGATCGACAGGAGGGGAACGTCGTGGTGAGGTGCGTGTCGACTGTTCATGGCCAGAGTGCAGCAGATCTGAGAAAATCCGTGCCGGTGGAAAAACACTACCATAAAAGCATATTCACAAATAGGTAGTGGAAATGAAGAGAAAGAAGAAAAGGAAAATGAAATGGAGAGGAAGGTGGAGCCAAGGCTCACTCCTTCCTCTCTGACGACGGCACTTGGAAGGATTGGTATTTGGTTTTCTTTCTAGAGAGAAGGCAGAGCTTCTCTGTCTAACCCTTGGGGGAGCTTTTTATATTAAACCTATTCTTACATATTAAAACATAAGATGTATTCAATTACTCATAGGAAATTTATCAAACCTCGCGATTGCCAATCTGATCAAGCTGATAAGATCCATGCAAGCGCAGCATTTTCACCTACAAGAGACCAAAAGAAATATCTAATCCATTATCAATGCAGAATGGAAGAGCACAAATTAATAGGAAGGCAAGAACACCTAGCTAAAAAAAATTTTTTTTTTTTTGGCAGGGGGAGGGGGGGGGGGGGGGGGGGGGGGGGAGGCCTTACTAACCACAACATCTAGCCAGCCAACTGCTAATGCTGCCGACAATACTTCCCAATATTTAGGACTTTCCTCGATGACCTGCACACAACAATTGCATAAACTTTCAATGTTTTAGAGAACCTTGATCGAACATTACCAGCAATAGACAACTTAAATATGACAGACAACAAGCAAACAACAAAAAGGGTAAGCCAAAGAGAAGTGATTTCATAAATCAGAATCTCAGCCCAAAACTTTTTGCATTAATTTATGATGCAAGAAAAGCAACTCTAAAAAATTGTAAAATCAATTATATCTAACAGGAATTTCATTCACACTCATACCATCCACTAGATTGGTTCAAAACAACAGCCAGCCATTATACACTAGAAGGCAGAAATCACGAATGCACACTTGAGGATGCAGGACAGCATGGGACCCAATAAAAACACAACAAATTCCAACACAATAATTGATGAAGATTAAGTTGAGTTCAAGACAAAGGAAACAACCAGGATGCAGCCAAACCTGTAAAGCAACAAGCTCTTTCTGAAAAGATACTAGTTGTGAATGGATTGTTGCTTGTGTCGAGGAGAGAAGACCATCGTAGGCCTGCCACAAGGCAACCATTAGATGGATTAGATGGACAGAAACAAATGACCACCAGTAAGGAAGGAACAGAAAAATGTAAGTAAGAAACAGATCAGGAGCACAGAAGAAAGATCATTACAGCTAACCAATCAACAAGCCGTTCAGGTAGCCATGATTGAGATTGCTTGTCAGCATAAAATATTTCCATCACGTCCCATGCAGCTTTCAGACAGATTGGCTCCTCAGCTTTCTACATATGCGTTACAAACTTAGAAACAAGAAGTTAATTTAAATTGGAAGAAGAAGCATCACCTGACTGATGTCATGCATACATTAGCTAAGGTTGATACCAGGCCAATTGATGCATGCTCAAAGAGCGACTAGAAAACCAAAAACCAAATAACAAGAAGCAGATCTACCTGTAAAACGGCCTTTGGATCTTCAATCGCTGGACTGGTAAGCGACTTAGGATCACCGAGCAGTGAATTTATGTCCTTGCTATACTCCATCACGTACTCCCACCTGAATTTTCCAGAAGGGGTCGAATAACATATAACAAACATTTACTTCTATCGGCCTCTATAGCAATATATATAACAGAACCTCTCTAATGAAATAGGCACTTACTTCTATGGAAAACCTGTAAATGTTGATATTATTTCTTAGTAAATAACGTAACTTTTATTTTCATAATTCTAATTCATTTCTTGTCTTTTGCCACTCGTATTGAAATGATTCAAACTACAGGACGTCATATTTTAGACGTCTTAATAATATAATGAAATTATTATCGGCATCAAGCAACAACGTCACTATAGAAGCTTCAAAATGCTCAATATCTTCAAGTGATATCTTCATTTTTCAAAATTTGAAACGACTTAAACATAATATTAATATTTTTTCCCTTTTCCTGCATTTTCCACGGCTCTCTCGGCAACAACACAGCCTCGAACAATAAAAAAAGAACTTTTCAATACTACTTACCACTCAACATGATACGGAGACGAGATCTTCGACAAGCTGGCGGCAGAGTTTCTCCGGCTCTGAAGAAGCGCGAACGGCGAGACGGAACCGTACGCGATCCTCCGGAACTGTGCGTCACTCATATCTCCATCTCCACCGCTGAGCCTCACCTCCAACACTTTCCCGCCGAATTCGTCTCCTTCGGAGTCATCTCCGGATGGTCTCCGGAAGAATGAGACGCGGAGGGAGTTTCCTCGCGCCCAGGAGATGGAAAGGCGAGAGATCGGTGGCTTGAGGCCGTGGTGGAGGGGGTAGATTGCGGTGGCTCGGGCTTCCGACGAAAAAGGCACGAGATCTCCAGTGGATGAGGCGCCGTCGGTGGGGGCTGACGAGAAGCTGAGCATTGTGGCCAGGAAGCCAGAGGTTTTGACTGTGGGAGACGAGTGTTTTCAGGGCTTTGAAACGAGGAGACTGATTTAGGCCATGTTTGGTTAACGTGCGCAGGAGTGCGACTCGGCGACCTAGTTTCAGCAGTTGGCTACTAGAAACTTGAAAGAGGGTTTAATGACGAGTATCAAACATTTTGTGTGAATAAATATAGAAGAATATTATTCTTTATTTTAAATTAATTATAAATATATAACATATTTTTATTACGACTGATAATAAAATCTTATGACAAGTATGACTATTAAAAATAAAATTTTAGATAATGAGTATTAAGAGTATAATAAAAAATAATTAAAATTGAGCTCATTTCATAATTTAAAATATTTGAGGATAGATGGAGATTTCCCATTCATGCTATTAGTATTCTAAGTTCAAGTTTCGACTCTTTTTAAATAAAAAATAAAAAATAAGGACAAATTTTGATTCGTGACCACCAAGTAGTGTTTCTCGTCTTGAATACAATATAGGAATAAAATGACATCAGTTCAAAACTCCACGGAAATACACTTTTGCAAAGCTGTACTGAATAAAACACCATTTATTCTGAAGCATACAATCAAACGTGGACTAGCCAATCCACCTTCCTCATCTTCACACATATTTTCTTAGGCATTGAAGTACCAAAGTCCCGTGAGTTTGTGTAATAAACAGCTGCAGAAACCACCAACCAAACATATGATATAGCACGAACAACCAACTATTTTGTATCGTTATCTTTTTTCAGAATAAAATGCACCTGATCTCGTCTAGTATTATCACTTTGGTCCCGTTGAAGAAGAATGAAGACGCTCCTCTACAATCTCCTGGATCCTTCTCTTCATTAGCTTGTCTTTAACACCTCCAAGCATATTTCGGTAGGACATTTCCAGCCTGATGAGTTTTGCCCGATCTGCTGCCTCCAACATGTTCTCCCATTCCTTTGCAATGTCAAAAGTACCAAAGTTCTGCAATGAGGCTGGAATGTCTTCTTCTTCAAAAGGTTTTCCAAAAATCGAGCCATGAAGTACGCTAGCATACCGTTCCATTGCAGAAAGTTTTGATTGAAGTAGCTTCATCTCATCCATTGCCAAAGACAATCTTCTTTCTGTTTCTGTGACTCCTTCAGAATCCTTTGCTCCAACGTTATCGTCCTCACCAGAGGTCTTCGATTCCTCTTGTTTGGAATCTTCCATAAGGGGTGGCCATAATACCATAGTGGGAGTAAAACAATGAGCTGTATTACCATTTCCAAGAACCCCACTCTTTCCCCGACCCCAAGACCAGAGCTTATATCCATCATGTGCAACGAGAACAGTATGCGCAGCACCACAAGCAACCTGAACTGGATCCTGAAATTTAGGCCTTTGTAGCCCATTACATGAAATTAATAGAGGAGAAAGAGCATCCCCCCGATCGGTACCAGAAAAAGTGGCATCTGGGCATAAGCCAAGGCCCCTCTCCATTCCCCATGACCACACGTCTCCGGCTGACGAAACAACACTAGTATGAAACAAGCCACAGTCGACAGAGATCAGGTATACATTCTGCGGCAACCCTTTCACGGGTTTAGGAAAAAGCTCACACTGTGTAGTTTCATGCCCAAGCTGCCCATTATCCCCAACGCCAAATGTCCAGCACAGACTTTCTAATGTGTCACTTGGTTTCTTTTTGTGAGTGAGCAAAGCTGTGTGAAATGCCCCACATGCCACCTCATAAACTGCCCAAGGGGAGTCTTCATTAAAACTTTTAATGATTTCAGGTTGTAGCCTGCTCTCTTTATCCCCCAAACCTAACTGGCCATGGTTGTTGTTACCCCAAGAGTAGCACACTATGTCTTCACCTTTATAAGTCTCTCCAGCACTAACCAAGGCCACAACATGCTCATTTCCACATGCCACCTTGATGACAGTGTGGCCATGGAAATCCCAGACAGGAGTTGGAATGAAACTGCTTACAAGAAAGAAACCACCTTCACTGCTGCTGCTTTGCTGTGGGCAATTGCCCCACATCCAGAGAGCCCCAAGATTATCAATTGCAAGAGACATCATTCCACCAGCTTTGACAGAACAAACCTGAAGTAAACAAAGTGATAATAGCCATACCAGATAAGAACCCAGGTCAGACTTTCCCATGCAACTGCAATATGATGTATTCCATACCTTCAGTGGCACTCTACTCTTTGTTTCCGATTCATCTGTCAGAGAATCAGGAGAGGCCAACTCAATGAAATGCTGCAACAAGTGTGGCACTGTAGTGTTATCTCCGTCGACGCCAAGTTGGCCATCCATATAATAGTCAAGGATGTACAGAAAATGTGCCCAAGAGCTAAAAGCAAAGAAAATGAACACTAGAGATGCAATTTCCATATCTAAGTTCCGTAACGTATCTGAATGCAGTGACAGAATATAAGCCAGTGCAAAGGATACAGATATTATAACCCCAGCACCAAACGGATCCATCGTCTGCCATTAGACAGAGAAAAAAAAGAAATCAAAGTTAAGGAAAAGTGGAAAACCACTTCAAAGCCCAATTGTATCATTGTTTTGCTAGTAAAAAATTAATGAGCTGAACTCACACATCTGACTGCTGATTATTGTAAGCACAGTTGACTAAGATGGGAGTCTCAAACCATGTAGAAACAGAGTCGACAAAATTATAGAGCCTTTTACAAGACCATATTTTCACTAAATGTGGCACAATGCATTCCCTAATAAAAGATTACATCTTATGCAGCCTTGGTTATTCATACAAAATAATTTTATATTTTTTCGAGGACTCACTAGCGTTGGCAAGACTTCAGCCCTAACTTAGTTCAGCTTGCAGTTCTGCGGCAACAATCGTTGATGCCAATATGCCAGTAAGAATCCAAAAACTTGCAAAACCAAAAATACAACTGAATAGTTCCTTGACACAACAGGAAAGAACAAAAATAGTGCATCTTTCCAAGAACCAGAAACAGCCCAAGAACATTATAATTGGTAAGCCTAAAAAACGTGAAATCAGAAAGTACAGTAAAGAAAGCATGTAACAAGCCTTATCTTGGTGCAGTAGGCCCTATGAGTCCGAATGCCTCCCGCATCAAATTTCAACAAGGGTAAAAATCAAACACTGAATTGGACTTTGTAGCTTGTTGACAAGACTGAGTAATTGACAACTCGGACACATTTTTTCAGACTTTTGAATTGTAAATGCGATGAACTTGTTCTCGCAATCACAGCACCATCAGGTAATTCCTCAAGCCCCGATATATCACAATTGCATAAATCCATAGGAAGTTTGGCTAACCTGCAAGAGCAAGACTGTGATAAGCGCCAGCAGCAACGCCCACAAACCTGAGCCGCTCTTCTGTCGATCTTCCGGCACAATCAAAATTGACCCTGACCGGGATAGGCTCGTCGGCTTCTGAACCGGTACCGAGCCGCCCAAACATCCCCCTTCCCCACGAGTACACGCTGCCATCCCCTGTAATCGCCACCCACAATACAAACTTGCTCGCACTCAGAATCTCATTGTTAAAAAAAAAAAAAAAAAATTGTAAATATGCAGAGCACGATCGGGGAAAGTTATAACTAGATGTCACAACTTCTCTGAGCCTCACCTGTGAGAGCGAGAGTGTGAGCTTCACCGGCAGCGACTGCAACGACTTTACGGGACAAGTTAACGGAATCATCCATTATTGATGAGTAATAGTGTACAGTACGTCCTGTACTTCAGTAGCAAGATGAATCTCAGTTACCACGGGACTCGACTCGGCTGTGGTATCGAACATCGAGACTTCGAGTTGTGCAACTGCAGTAGTTAAACGGTAATTATCCTGAAGATTCAGTGGCAATTCTTTAATCCGACGAAATAAACAATCGATAAGGGAACGACAGTCGTTTGAGACTTGAACTGCCGCCAATTCACGTTGTCCATACAATAGAAATTCATTATTAATAGAAAAATATCAAATTTATAACTTTTTATAATAATTTTTATACAATTAATATTTATTTTTAATAAAGTGGTATCATTATATTGATAGTTATAGAATAAATTGTAAAATCATTATAAAATAACTATAGGTGTGTTACGACTGTACTCGGCCCATTGATTTATTAGGATGTGGTCAGGCTCCGTACAAAACTAAGGGCCCAACGTTATGTCCCGATATAGAGCAGGCAAAGTAATCAGCGGCACTGACCAACCAATCATAAGGCCCTCTGAACGAATCAGTAATGGTACATAAACGGAACCAATATCCCACGTGGGCCATACATCGGAGAAAAATATATTTACAATGTATATTAATATCATATAAGTTATTTTATAAAAATAATAAATACAGGATTTATATAAAAAAAATTAATTTTTTAATAATAAACTCCATTCTTTTTAAAAAAGATTGCAAGTTTGTGCATTGTACGACAATATCTAGCATTACTCAAATTTTATTAAGATGTGTTTAAATGTAAATATATCGTGAGTTTAACTTAAAAATTAAGAAATGAGTCCCAGAACAACCAACACAGACTTAAATCTCGCATAAATTAATTATTTAGATTCTCGCAGTTGAAAAGAACTTTAAGAAACATTGAACGACCATGGGAAAGCCAAAACAACAAAATGGGGCATCCCATTTATGCGATGCATTTGAAACCGAGTTATTGAGTCAGCAAGTACAACTCGTGTCTTATTTTCTCGCATAATGCGTTAACCTTCTGATAGAGATCGATTGATCATGACTCTCGTTGATGATAATTAAGGAATAAGAAAAAGTGACGATCATCAAGGATATATATTGACTTGTAACTAAGATCATGTCAACTCTCAACAGGCTACGTATTTTTATTTATTATTTTTAACAATGGCAAGAATACAAGACTCGTGACTAGAATATTTCATGTTTCATATTGATTAATTTACGGTATTCATTATTGAATTCCTTGTTGCTTTATTTAAAATTTTCTATATTTATTTTGGTGGTTTTTTGGCCTCATACGTTCCTGTAATATCAATTAATACAACGCAGCTGCTTAAGGCTTGAAAAATACAAAATAAACAGAATTTCCAGGCAAAAAGTTTTACCCTAAACACTTCCATCTAAAATTCTACCTTGTTATATACATGTATTTACAATGGAACGTTCCATAACCTGGCTTTTGCTAATTATGTTTTAGGTTAACCAATCACGAAAACTCAACTGCTACAAAGGATCTCACCATCCTCAACAGTTGGGTTGTCCTCGCCAACATAAGCTGCCAGGTTCAAATACTTTTCCTGATCAGCCCCATCTGATCTCCACCTTGCCCGACATATTACACAACTTGCAGACCTCCTTCCCCTACTCCTTTTCCACTTTAATAAGCATTCTTCATGTATCGGATTCTGACATGTCGCACAGATCACAACTCTCTCACCCTTTCCCATCTCGCTGAGGCAAACCGGGCAATTAGTGTCGTCTTTTATATCAACGATCGGTTGTGAAGCGCTCTGCCTGGCTTTAAAGAATAACTCATGGAATCTCTCACGAACCTTGGCTCCTGCAATTACTTCAGGTGATGTAGGCGTGCTAAGTAAGCGATTGAGTTGGCATGGCCGGAGAGTTCTCCTCTGAAAACAAGTATCATCTAGAGAAACACCCAATACTCGAATAAAGACAAATAATATATGTTTGCATGGAGTTGTGTGGTCAGGACACGAGCATGAAGGGGTGAGAGACAACGTCACAGTGTAAACGTTTCCCGTGGCACCCAACACAAAGAAGTTGGAGTCTTTGCGGTGGAGGAGGCTGAGGTGGTGACTGACAGCTCTAACTATCCGATCTGCTATTGGTTGATGGATGGGTCTGAATCGCAAGGGAGGAGGATGGTTGTGCGAGGAGGATGGTGTATTGGAGGCAACGGACTCCATCGGGCAGGAAATACCGAAATAAAAGGTTGTTTGTGGTACTTGAAGAGGTAGAAGAAAGGTTATAGTTTCGGAAAATTATACGTGTGTGTTACGGACTTTGTAGACAACGTACGTGGCTGAGATTCTTTGTGTAGTATTGAGGGACACGTGAGGGATAGCGGGTGGGTAAGGGAAACAGAAAACGTCAAGGTGGAGAATCCCAAACCTTAAAAACTTTGGCATAGAGTAACCGGTAAACCACAAGGCACGCCTTGGGCAGCAGTATCACAAACGTATCATGCATCTCGCCGTCGCATAGAAGAAATCGACGTAATAAAAAAAAATATCATTTTAGTTTTAATTATTTAGAGAATTCGTTGTCAAATAATAATAATAACAACAATTCTACATATAACCGGCTATAAGGGATGAGAATTATTATGCATCAACCTACACAACACACACTAAATTATTTTTTATTTTTTTTAATTTTTTTTCAATTTTTTTTTATTCTAATCTTCTTGAAATATTTATATTTTTTTATTCATCATCCATATAATACACATTTAATAAGAAAAACAAATAAAAAAAATAAAAAAATTTATGGTGTGTGGTGTGTAGGATGATGCAAAGATTAATTCTATGTGGAACAGCATCCGACATGACAGTATGCCACATCATCGTTTAATATTACAAAAAAAAAGCAGAAGAAAGGAGGGAAAACTAAAAAGCAAAAACAGAAAGCAGAGAGCGGGAGAGAACAAATGCAAAACAACGACGAGAAGGAAGGAAGCTATTGTTGGTTTGTCCCTTTGTTTTAGCTATCTTTTCCGTCATCTTCATACTTCTCATGTTCAAATGGTCCTCCACCCTTCCAAGCACAAAACATAACTCACCACCTTCACCACCAAAGCTCCCAATCATTGGAAACCTTCACCAACTCGGCTTGCATCCTCACCGGCGTCACTTTTCACTCAGATCCTTAGCCAACGCCATGGCCCCCTCATGCTGCTTCACTTTGGTAGCGTCCCAACCCTTGTTGTTTCATCTGCCGATGTTGCCCGAGAGATCATGAAAACCCATGACCTCATCTTTGCAAACCGGCCCAAATCAAGCATGGTCGAGAAACTGCTATACAATTACAAAGATGTGTCAATGGCCTCCTACGGCGAATACTGGAGGCAAATGAAGAGCGTATGCGTGCTGCATATTTTAAGTAACAAAAGGGTTCAATCCTTTCGCGGTGTTAGAGAGGAGGAAACCTCCCTAATGATTCAAAAGATCAAACAGTCATGATATTCTTCAGGTACTGTCAATTTAAGGGAAGTGTTTGCAAAGCTTACAAATGATGTAGTGTGCAGGGTGAGACTAGGAAGGAAATATAGTGGGGAGGAAGAAGGTGGGAGCAAATTTAATGAGCTTTTAAGGGATTTTGTGGAGCTGTTGGGTATTATCTGTGTTGGGGACTATATTTCATGGCTTGCTTGGGTGAGCCGTGTAAATGGCTTGGATGGTAGAACTGAGAAGGTGGCTACACAGCTGGATAATTTTCTAGAAGGAGTGCTTGAAGAGCACACAAATTTTCAGAAGAAAGCTAGGAGTGATGGCCATGTGAGTCCAAAAAATGAAGATCATAAAGACTTTGTTGATGTTCTTCTTTGGATTCAGAAGGAAAACGTGATCGGTTTTCCTGTCGAAAGAGTTGGCATCAAGGCTTTAATCCTGGTATCAGCACTACTGCCACACATGATCAGCTCTCAAAGGACACCTCATCAGATAATATTGAAAACGTGCCACGCCAGAATGTTCAAGAATAATTTTCTGTTATACAAGTGTAATGCTTCTATTTGTAGAGATGAAATTTGTTACAAAAGCATATTATGTTTTGTGTATATAAATAGCTACTGTACCGAATGCACAATCAATGAGAAAAAAAGAAACGAAAACAATTTCATTCTTCATCTCTGTTTATTCTCTGTTCTATCATGGTAATCAGAGCTTTTTAGGACTCGCGTCCATCTTCTTGGGTTTTTAGCTCTCCACGCTTGTTCTCATGGCTGAAATACCTGAAGAAAATCCTTTCGCACTACCTCCTCCACCTCAACCATCTATTGCTTCGTACCATCCTCCTACAAATTTGATTACTGTCAAACTAAACAATGAAAATTATCTGGTGTGGAAGGCACAACTCATGCCTTACCTCAGAGGGCAGAACCTATACGGGTATGCTGATGGGACTATCGTTCCCCCTCAACTGCTCGATGAAAGTTCCAAATCAGAATTCCTAGCTTGGCAACAACAGGATCAAGCTATTATGAGTATCCTTATTTCATCTCTGTCTGAACCTTTAATTGCACATGTTCTCAGGGCATCTTCTTCTCGTGAAATATGGAATGTCCTCGATGAACTATTTGCTGCAAAATCACAAGCTCGCATCATGCAAGTTCAGCTGCAACTCACTACCCTTAAAAAGGGTTCCGACTCAATCACAGAATATTATAGACGTGCTAAGCTTCTCCAAGACACTCTAGCTATGGCTGGAAAAGTTTTACCATCCTCTGACTTCATCACATTTCTCTTGGCAGGCTTAGGCACAGACTATGATTCAGTTGTAACTTCCATTACAACTCGTGTGGATCCACTCACCCCGGCTCAAGTCTATAGCCACCTCCTTACTCATGAGTCCAGATTAAATCACCAAACCACTGTCCTCACAGCATCGCCTGAGTTCTCAGCCAACACCACTCAGAAACACTCAAGCAATAATCCCTCTCGAGGTCGTGGTTTCTCTCATGGCAGGGGAGGTTTCAGAGGGCGTGGTGGTCGTGGCAGGAATGGTGGTCGCAGTTTTTCCCCTTCCCCACCCTTCTTCACACCTAACCGACCTACCTGTCAAGTATGTCATAAGCAAGGTCATACAGCCAACACATGCTATCACAGGTTTGATTTCAGTTTCCAATCTCCTCCTCCACCTTCCCTCTCGGCTCACTACACTTCAGGTCCACGCTACACTTAACCAACTCCCACTCTCACCGATCCCAACTGGTATCCTGATTCCGTAGCTACACATCATTTCACACATGATTTTGCTAACCTTTCTCTTAATCCATCTGAGTATAAGGGTGATGAACAAGTTCGTATAGGTGATGGCAATTCTCTTCGCATTCAGCATGTCGGCAGTTCCACCATCTCCTCTACCCATGGCAATCTTCGTCTCTCAAACTTATATCATGTTCCTTCTATTTCCAAAAACTTAGTTTCTGTTAGACAAATGTGTGAAGATAATTGTGTATATTTTGAATTTCACTCTTCATTCTTTTTTGTGAAGGATTCCCGAATCAAGAAAGTTCTACTTCAAGGTCCTACTAAAGATGGCATGTACGTGTTTCCTCAAAAATCTCCATCTCCTCAAGCCAATGTTGGTGAACGTGTCTCCCCTTTTCAATGGCATCTCCGGCTAGGACATCCCTCCATGCAACTCGTTGACAGAATAATTTCCCAAGTTTCCCTTCCTACAAAGTCGTCTTCCTCCTCGGGTTTGTGTTCATCATGTTGCAAGGCCAAACACCATCAACTACCGTATAGTCAAGCATCCTTTAGATCACCTGCTCCTCTCCATCTTCTGTTTTCAGATGTGTGGGGTCCTGCACCTATGTTATCTCGTGGTGGTTTTCGATATTATCTTTCCTTTGTCGATGACTACAGTAGGTTTACTTGGATATTTCCTTTAAAATGTAAATCTGATGTAGTCGCAGTTTTTCTATCTTTCAAGCGTCATATAGAAACTACCTTTAATACAAAAATACGTGCATTACAATCTGATTGGGGTGGTGTGTTTAGATCTCTTAATCATGTGTTACAATCTTTTGGAATTTCTCATCGAATTTCTTGTCCATATGCCCACCCTTAAAATGGATCAGTTGAAAGGAAACACAGACATATTGTGAAAACAGGTCTTGCACTTCTTGCTCACTCGTCTTTACCTCACTCTTACTGGTCTGATGCCTTTGTCACTGCAGTTTTCCTCATCAACAGACTTCCCACATCCATTTTAAGTAACAAATCACCTTTTGAAGTTTTATTTCATCAAAAACCAGATTACATGTTTTTAAAAACATTCGACTGTCAATGTTGGCCTAACCTTAGGCCATACAATAAACACAAAATAAGTTTCCGATCTCTCCCATGTGTTTTCCTTGGATATAGTTCCTCTCACCATGGTTATATGTGTTTTCACGTTCCTACAGCACGAATGTACATTTCAAGAGATGTCTTGTTTGATGAAAACAATCTGCCTTTTTCTACGTCAAAAGCCAATTCATCTACACACTCAGATTCACGGCCCATCTTGACTCACACTACATTACCTTTCTTCCCTCCCTCTCATCCTCACGGGCCTTCTTCTATTTGTTCCAGCCAACACAATACCAGGCCCACTACCTCATCATTTAATTCCAATACCCACATGACATCCCCTACATCAACTTTTACTCCTGGCCCGCAAACCCATCTTCCCTCTACCCTTCCCGAATCCTCTTCAAACACAAATTCATCCTCATCAAGGGCAAGTCTCGATCTTCCAGCCCCTTCTCTTCCTAGCGCTCCCTCTTCATCTCCAGAAATTCCATCCACCAACACCTCAGTTCATCCCATGCAAACTAGAGCCAAGGCCAATAAAACATGTCCCAAAATCAGAACTGACGGCACCACACCATGGCCTCCACCGCGCGCCCACATCACCTCCACTGCTGTTCCAGAGGAACCCACCTCTGTTACCCAAGCCTCAAATTTTCCGGAATGGAGGCGTGTGATGCAGCTCGAATTTGATGCACTTATGGCCACCAACACTTGGTCACTGGTTCCTCCTGCTCCTACTCAAAATATTGTTGGCTGCCGATGGATCTTTAAAACCAAGCATTTGTCAAATGGATCTATCGAACGAAGAAAAGCGAGACTGGTAGCCAAGGGCTACAGTCAACTTGAAGGATTGGACTACAATGAAGCATTTAGTCCTGTGATCAAGCCAACTTCCATCAGGTTAGTTCTCTCCATCGCAGTCTCCTTTGGTTGGCCGATCCATCAGTTGGATGTCCAAAATGCTTTTTTGCATGGGACTATTGATGAACATGTTTTTATGTCTCAGCCACCTGGGTTTGTACACCCTCAATTTCCCCACTATGTATGCAAACTCAATCGAGCCCTGTATGGTCTTAAACAGGCTCCACGTGCTTGGTATGCGCGACTTAGCTCTCGGTTATTGGAGTTGGGTTTTGTTGTTTCAAAATCAGACACTTCTCTTTTTATTTATCGACATCAATCTGTGGTAATATATTTCTTAGTCTATGTCGATGATATAGTGCTTACTGGCTCCAGTCCGAGTGTTCTTGCTCAGCTTATTTCTACATTAAGCACTGATTTTTCTCTTAAAGATCTTGGGGATTTACATTATTTTTTGGGTCTTGAATGTCGATGAGATGCTACTGGACTCTTCATTTCTCAGCGCAAATATATTTTGGACTTGCTCAAAAAGGTGAATATGTCAAACTGCAAACCTGTTAGCAGCCCCATGTCTCCTTCTACTAAGTTGTCTACCTTTGATTCATCATCTGTCGAAGATCCTTCTCTATATCGAAGTATAGTAGGCAGTCTGCAATACTTGCTCTTCACCAGACCTGATCTTGCGTTTTCTGTCAACCGTGTTTGTCAGTATATGCATGCCCCTTTCATATCACATTGGCAGAGTGTTAAGCGAATTTTACCCTACCTGAAACATACTCTTCACTATGGCTTATTTCTTCAACCATCTTCTACTCCATTTCTGGCTGCCTACACTGATGCAGATTGGGCAGGCTGCCCTGATGACAGGAAATCAACTGGTGGCTATTGTGTCTTTTATGGCAAAAATTTAATCTCCTGGAGCTCAAAGAAACAGTCTACTATAGCTCGATCAAGTACGGAGGCAGAATACAAAGCTCTTTCTCATGCCACTTGCGAGTTACTGTGGTTACAGTCTCTCTTATCTGAATTAGGAATTTTCTTATCGAAAGCTCCTATCCTCTACTGTGACAATCTGGGAGCAACTTACCTATCCATGAATCCTGTCATGCATTCTCGGACCAAACATGTAGATATTGACTATCATTTTGTAAGGGACCGAATTCAAGCAAAAGCTCTTCAAGTTTCATTTCTCTCAAGCAAGGATCAACTAGCAGATATCTTTACAAAGCCGTTATCCACTTCCAGATTTTCAACACTTAGATCGAGCCTCACTGTGCTTCCAGACATGCTTGGCTCGCAGGGGCATATCAGCACTACTGCCACACATGATCAGCTCTCAAAGGACACCTCATCAGATAATATTGAAAACGTGCCACGCCAGAATGTTCAAGAATAATTTTCTGTTATACACGTGTAATGCTTCTATTTGTAGAGATGAAATTTGTTACAAAAGCATATTCTATTTTGTGTATATAAATAGCTACTGTACCGAATGCACAATCAATGAGAAAAAAAGAAACGAAAACAATTTCATTCTTCATCTCTGTTTATTCTCTGTTCTATCACCTGGTAAGCAAACTCGTACCTGTGCGTGCGCGTGGGACCAGCCAAGTCATGGATCGAATTGTCTATCGATTAGTGTAATTTTGTTCTCATTTTTGGCTTTCTAGAGTTTACCGTAGGAAGTATGATTACGTCATATGTTTGAACCAGCGAGATAATTTTTTCCTTTCTGAATCGAGCGGGGCTTTGATTTCATAATTTAGAACGACGCCATTTTAAAACCACGTAGGATACGGTTGCGCCGGTTCCCTAGGCCGGTTGCAAGTATAATTTTTGTATTAATAATAAAAATTCTGCTACAGGTTGTAAAGAATTTGCACTGCAAGGTTTTTGGAATTTTGACACACCATCATTTCTATTGATGGTAAGATTTTATACAAACTTGACTAAGCTATATTAGGAATTTACAATCCTACATTACAACGCATTAAAGTAAAAGAACGTTACACTATTTCAAAAACAAAGTATTTAATTACAAGATCAAAATCAATCCTAGAATCATGTCTGGCACAAATCAAGGCTCATAATTTCTGATTTTGCTATCTCTTAGCTGTCACCAGAATATCTTTTGCATCTTCCTTTATATAGGTACCTGCCGTTGGGTACCTGTTGCGGAATCGTCCACTTTTATATTATTATTTTTAAAAAAAACTAACGAAAGAAAGAAAGAATAAAGATTCAATTTCACATCTCACCTCGCCAAACTTATCCATGATATTTTGCATCTCAAAAGAGTCAGAGCTTGTCTTCATCTTGTACATCCAGCCAAATCGAAGAACTGATCCAAACGAGCGGGAACTGATCAAGGATTGAATTTTAGACTTCTCTTTCCTTCCTCTTTCACTGGGTTCTGGTGGGTGAACGAATTTCCAACTAATGAACATTAAAAGGAGGGAAATGTTTAGGGGAAGATTGGGGAGAACTGCTAGCAACTAGTTGTAGGGTCAAGTTTGTTTAAGAATTATCAATTAAAGCTTCAATTTGATGCCAACTTTGTTTTAATTTTCTCTTCTAATCTTCAGAATTTGAGTATTTTTATTTCATACTCTTCAAGATAGAATGCTGAATATCTTTTAATGCCTAACAGGTTTCGGTGTGATGAGGAATGATCATTTAAGCTTATGAGCAATCTTCATGCTCAACAAGTTTGCCTCAGGTTGCTGAAATTGGGAATGAAACAATATACTGTCAAGAGGATTAAACCTTGGCAAATGATAGTGATAGCAATCAACTCTACATTCGCAACTTCACAACCGATACTTGGAATGGATCCACATTCAATAGCCTAAGCAGAGCCAGAGACGATGAGGTTAATGTATTTCCATCTTCCAATGCATTAGATATTCAGGTAGCACCGGCTGCTCGATTTAAATTTTTCCCACTTTCTGTTTGGCAATCTGCACTTTGCTTATCTTATCATGTAATTGATATTTTATTCAACAGAACCCATGATTCGGAAACAGACCCCAACAGTTTGACTCATCATTTGAGTTTGCCCAAGACTTCCTTTGAGAGAAGTTGTTCCAATTTCAATTTCTTGTTTTTGTTATTTCATTCGCAGCAAACCAAAGCAGCAGATATATTAGAATTGGCGGTGGAGTACATTAAAGACCTACAGAAACAGGTCCAGGTAATGTGAAAGATACCGTCCTTACATCAAATCCACATGAATCTTTTGATAGAACAACACCTCACATGAAGCTGAGAAGCAGAACCTGTTTTTCATGGACTGTAGGAAGTAGATTCACCTTTGCCAAAATGAAGCTCTTCATGGGTGGAGGAGCATATTCACCCTCGCCGAAATGAAGATATCCTTTGCTACTTGCTTTGTGTCTGTGACGAAGGGAAAGGGAATCTGCTTGCATGTGATAGGTTAAGCTTAACCCAGCGTTTCATTTATTCATGTGGAGGCCCATGTACGCAGAGGTTCCTCTCCAGAGTGCAAATAGATTGTTTTGTAATAATAATAAGGGTGCGGCTAGTCTGTCACCCCAAAGTTACCGCTGGGCTTTATTGCCCAGTGCAATTTTTTGTTTTTTTTTTTTACTTTTTATATATTTTTTTACATATTTAAATATATTTAAAAAATAAAAAAAATACATTAATATATTTAAAATCACTTTCTTAATCACTAAGTAAAAAATTAAAAAATAAAAATTGACCGAGCGGTCAAATAGAGTCTACAAATATGAGAAACAAAGTAGTCTTTCTTTAATAATAATAGAATAAATATAGATAGAAGCCACTGTTTGAAGAAGCCATTTTACACACATGATGTGGTATCATTTAGACCACATACAGAGAAGATGGAAAAAAAAAAATCTAACGACAGTCATGCAGTGAGTGCAATGAGTACACCGCTACAGTAACTTTCATGTAAAATTACTTATAATAATAATGTAACAGTAAAAAAGACCGCACGATAAACCTCTCTAAAGCCCTCCTCTCGCATCAGGTAGCTTGAAAATTTCCGAGTCTCATTTTCCTGAACCGAAAAGTCCCAACCCTAAGTTCCATCAGTTATCGCCCATCTACACCGATGGCGTCCCGCTGTAGATCTCTCTCACAACCTACTCTATCTTCCCTCAAATCGACATTCACCAAACCCACCCTTAGGCCCAATTCCGCACCTTTTCTTCCCACACTCAAGCCCAGCTCTTCGCTCTCCGTTCCGAGGCAAGCCACTTTCCTTGCTCATTTTGCTCCTTTTTTTTTTTCTTTTTTTCTTTTTAGAATTCATTCTTTGAAATCTCTAACAAACCACAGATTTTGAATTTCAGGTCGATTCCTCCATTGGCTGCTCTTCAGTCTTTGCTTCCTCTCCACACAGCGGTTTCTTCGGCTCGGCTCACCTCGTGCCTCGGAGTTGATTCGAGCAGCTCGAGGTCGTTGTCTCAGGGTATGCTTTGCAGTGCAAACCCAGGAGTTTAATATTCTCCATTGTTTTAGATTTGTATCTTTAAGCAACCCTTTACTTTTTTATTACGCGAGGTCTGATTTTAAGTTTTCTTGTGTTGTTATTTAATATATACATTTTTTTTTTTTTAATTTGACCACATAATCGGTAAAATTAATGTTCAATTTTATCATTACAAAGTATCAGTGTTACGCGAATAACTGCCTTTCGTTGGAATGCCCGTCCCTTTTCTACAGTTTAATCTGTGGTTTCTTTCTATTTTTGTGATTTATTTTCTCGGCCATTTGTTTCAATACTGAGAATTCTGCTGAACAATGAATTTTGGGATTCTTTTTGAAATCTCGATACCTACTAAAATTGATGGTGAGGAACCCATTTCTTTATTGTCTACGTTGAAGGTTTAATTTTTCTGAAAAGATTCCACATGCCCTGCTCAAGGAACGTGTGTGTAATGTGTATACACACGCGTGGATATTTGTAGATATGTATTTATCGGTCTGTCATGAATTATGTATAAAGAAACTTCTACACTCCTGTTCTGCACTTTCCGCGCAGATTAAGTATATTTTTTTTGCGTTCAAATATTTCATTTTCTTTATTCTTTTTTTCCCTTTGCATAAGAAACTCTTAGGCACTTGGGAATTGGATCGAACTATCTTATAATTGTAAGTTTTAGAAGTCTTCCGGTACCATTCTTGCAGTAATGGTTGTATGCTGCCTGTAGAACATCCAAATGGATTGCTTCTAATTGGGTGGCTAATTTAGAGTTTCAATTTCATTTGGCAGTGTGTATCCCGTCTTTCTTATAATGAGTCACTAGCAGATTGTGTAATATTTTGTGTTTTCTATCATTGGAACTTGGGATCCAATGGGTGATGCCAAAGAAGGGGAGAGATGCTGACTTCAGTCGGAAAGGTTTATTTTGTTGGCATGAAAATAGTCTGAAATGGAAGTAAGCTCCTCTTTGCCTTATTGCGGGTGCTTGGGTGAGAGGAATAATCAAATTTATGTGGCTGTTGAAAAGTCTTCTACTGTGATGGGATCTTTTTCTTTTCTTTTCTTTTGTGCTCTCTTTAAACTTATTTGTGTAATTCTTTAGGGGATTCTCTTGTATACCCTGTGTTTACTTGAGATCCTTTTGCCGATAAATAAGTTGCAAATGAATTGTGTGCTTCTGATTCATTCTCCAAAAACTGTTTTAGGTGGAATCTTTACTTCTCCTTATTCCATGCATGTCGAGATTTATGTGATGTTCCCCATCATGTTTTGGTCATCTTGATTATGGATTCTACATTGGCTTTTGTTTGGTTAGATTGTGATATCTTAATGTTGAATTGATAAACTGTAACGTCCCAATGGAAGGCCCAAACCACATGGCCTATACTTCAAAAGGATTAGTTAATGATACAATTAGAGTCCCATTGGAACCTTATAAAGAGTAAGAACTTCTCATTCCCAAGCAATGTGGGATCTCATACACCACCTACCCTTATCCTTATCATATGGGGTATCGCATAAACTACATTTCTAGAAAAGATGAATCGATTGACTGCCTCGTTTGGTTACACAGATGAGATGAGACGAGATGAAAGTTGAATAAAATATTGTTAGAATATAATTTTTTAATATAATTTTTTTTTTTTAGATTTGAAAAGGTCGAATTGTTTTTTGTATTTTATTTGGGAGTTTCAAAAAGTTGTAATGATTATATGAGATGAGATGAGATAGTTTGTGAAAACAAACCAGACCTAAATCACTGAACAGGCTCCCCCCTCTCATCTTTTTGGAAAATAAATCTGTGTTTTATAGGAGATCTAGATAAATGCTTCTCATAATTATTATAAAAATGTTGGCTATGTTGTTGCCGTGTCCCCGACTAGAAGTAAATGATAACTCATAAAATGCTGTTAAATGTTAGACTAGACACTGAGCTCAAATTAATAGATTAGAAAAGCTTTTTTAGCTCTAGGGAACGAGACCAGGGTGTCCATGATTTCATAGTAGTGAATTTACATACTCACAAGAGCTGGAATAAAAGTTAACAAGCATCCATCCAAAATCCCATTTGGTTGCACCTCTAACATAACTCTCAACATCTAGTTGGAACAAGCTTCAAATGCAACTCTCGTTTGGTCTCTATTGGAAATCTACTTTGAATTCTTCTTTTTTCGAAGTCCCATTTGAATGTGAATTCGAATACACATCAGTTTAGGAAATCTTTCTTTTTCTTCTTCTTTCAGGATCTTTAGGTCATCAGACACTTTCCCCCTAGACTATGTATATTTCAGAGTAAAATTGTTTTACTTGCTTTATAAAGCTATATGAGGGTTTAAATTCCGGGACATGCAATGAAGTTGTGGGTCGTTTTTTCTATACTGTTTTCCATGCGGAATTCCAGTATTTCACCTTTGATTTGAAGAACTTCTGAATTCTAGCATTACCAATTTATTTGGACTCAGCTTCAGAATGATATCACTGTTGAAAGATAAAAAGTATAGCTGTTGCAATTACTTACCTTTTTGGTTCTTCTCCATATTTTCATTAGCTATAATTATGTCCTCTAGATTTTTGTTTTCTCTAATCCATTGTTAAGAGGTTCGGATCCATTCCTCAAGTAGCCCAATTTCTGTCCTGGGGGTGGATGGCAGCTGCCCAACTCTTCCCCTATATTAATTTAAGTAGCTCATTGGGAAAAATGAAAGAAAGGAAAAACCATGCCAAGCAGCTTTCTTAAGGATTCATTTGACTTGATGAGAACCTGTTATTTTAGTAATCATTATCATTTGCTAGTTGTGGGTTTTCTAAGATATTAATATATTTTTTTCCTTTTTTGGGTTCAGAACTAGGTCTCAGTGTGCCGCGATAAGAGCTTGAAGTTTAATAATAATGAGTGGTAGATGGATCAGTCATGTTACTCTTCTTGTGCTGCATGCCCTTTTCACCATCTGTTAAGAATCATTTTTGTCAGTTCTGTGTGGCTGGAATATGGCCGCATCAATTCGATTCTCTAGCCATATTGTTGTTGCTAGAATTCTCTAGAACTTCTGTTGAATTGTCTTGGCAAGGGTTTTATTGCAGCATCAATGTAACACAATACCTTTGCAATGTGGTTTCTTGACCTTGTTTGTTGTTAAAAGATAGTAATACCCAATTGTTTGTCTTTAAATTAATTCGTCATTATGTTATTGATTCTTTTTTCATTAGTATTTCTCCTTTCAAAACCTAATTTATATCAATTTTAACTTGCCAAAAGCCTGTGGTCTGATTGGCATAAACCCCTAGCCTTCAAAAAGAAGGTCTTGGGTTGGAAAACCCCCTCCCTAAATGTATCTAAAAAAAAAAAATCAGTTTCAACTTATTCGGCTATATATACGTGATTTCAAAGGTGAAGGCATGCTGATTTTGTACTTCTTTCTATACCTTTATATACAGAGAGAAATGTAATACTGAGGGTAAAGATTTTGGAATATATATATATATATATACTTATCTTCTTATTACTAAAGGCAACGTGAAGTACTGCAGGTGAGGAAGTGGGGTGGTTTATGGGATAATGTCCCGCGAATGTCTCCCATTTGTTTGAGGTCTTGGCGACAGTGCCCTTCCCCCATCATGTCTCCAAGATAACGATACAGCTGCATGTGAGACTCTCCCTGCCATTCTCTCCATTTCCGCGTCCTTTCTACTTTCACACCCATCATAACCACGTGTAAGAACTGAAAACCACGTACGTCACACAAAACATGATTCATGCACACTCCATGGTCAGTTCATTAATCATGCATGTCTACAATAAAAGAAAAAAATAAAATCCACTGTATTTTGTGTCGTTAAGCCGAATGTGCGGAATGATTATTAAATTATTTTAAAACACAGGACATGTGATATTAATAACTCTCACCTCTTCTCCCTGGCCTCTCTATTATATAATGCGATATCATGTTATTAATGTAGTAAGCTACATCTATATAAATATTTTTAACTATATGATATATTCTTATAATATGATGGAGTGAGACGTGACTCTTTACGAACTTTTGTGCGTTTGCGTTTGGGGTAGGCATCATAGACTGCACTGACCACTGCATGAGGCAAAGGAAGAGAGTCATGTGACCACCGCAAACAGCGCTTCCCCTCTCACTCTGTTCATATATGTGTATATATATATATATATATATTCTTCCATATATTTATAATCCCCATATTAAAAACTGAAAATGGCAATTAAATAAGAGGACGAATCTGATAAGCAAAACTATAAAATAATAGTGGCTTGCTTGGACAATAATTGAGTTTTTTTTTTTTTTTAAAAAAGGCTAAAACTCGTTGCCTATGGATTACCGTTGCCTAGGATCGTGCATGCAGTTGATTGGATCGTCAACTCTGAAAATTTTAATAATTATATAGCCAAAAAGAAAAAGAAAAAGATACAAAAAGAAGATTATAACCGTGCTAATATATTAATATTAATGAGTATGATTAACAACGATAGAATTTAATACGAGAAATTAAATTATTTAATTTAATTTTTGAAAATCATAAACTGAAAAAATAAAATTTGTAGACGAAAAAGAATACACAAATTGCTTCTGAGTTCTGACTTCAATTAACGGTAAACAACGTGGAAATCTGATGAGGAATCTGCCTTTTTTTGCATGCTTTCTAAATTCCAAGAAATGCTAACATTCTCTGAATGGCAAATTACCATACCAGCGGCTTCAGGCAGTTTTCACTGAAATTCATGTCGATTCCAATTATATATATTATAATCTGCCGATCAAGCACGCACCCTCCACCAAGGCTTCAATTTTGATGCCATTGCATTAGTTTCACGCAAAGTACGTCCCTGGCATTCAAGATAAATCATTTATACAAATTTTAAATGTATAAATTTCATATTAATCTTTTTAAAGAATTAGATATCATTATGAAAAAGTGTGAAAATTAACTTTTTCTTGATATAATCTATATTTTTACAATATATATATATTTACATTAAAAATTAATAATATATATTTTAAATTATTTTGGGGATGCATGAGTGACGTAGAATTCTTCTATTGCATGCAAAAAAACAAAAAAAACAAAGGTAATGCTTTCGTTTTATATCTGTTATATATATAATTATTCTATTAATTTAGATGAGATTTAAATAGTGAGTTAAGATGAGATGAATTGATATGAGAATTAAAAATTAAATATAATATTATTATTGTTTAAAAATTTAAAAAAGTTGAATTGTTTATTATATTTTGTATGGAAATTTGAAAAATATGTAATGATTAAATGAGATGAGTTGAGATAAGTTAAAACTATCTTTGTATCCAAACCCAGCCTTAACAATTTTCCCTTTATATTGTTCACTTGGCACGATGGGAAAAAAACAAGGGATCAGTCCCGTTTGTTTTAGCAGATGAGATGAAATACGTTGAGATTAAAATTAAAAAATTGAATAAAATATTTTTAGAATATATTTTTTAATATTATTTTTATTTTGAAATTTGAAAAAGTTGAATTATTTATTTTATTTTGTATGAAAAATTTTAAAAAATTATAATAATTAGATAAAATGAATTGAGATGAATTGTTTCTTTGACCATAAATGTATAGATCCATACATATATGCATGTATGCGTGTTAAACATTTTTATATATGTTTATTATCCTATCTACCTATTTGCATGTTTTTTTTTAGAATCACATTTTTCACCAATAAATTATGGAAAATCTTATTGCAAGCGATTTCGTACACCAAACCGTATACCGATTTTGACATGTAAGACATTTGTTTATTGAAACCGTGTGAATTGAAGATAGAAATAATTTTCGTGAGACGAAATACGTTCTTATTCTCTCAAATATTTTATTCTTTTATTTTTTTTCAATTATAATAAAAAAAAAACATGTCAGTATTTGTACACGGTTTAGTGAGCCAAACCACTTAAAACTAGCAAGGCTCATAAATTATTATCATCCGTTAATTCTCTCAATTGATGTCATATTTTTGCTTTTTATGCATATTCTAAAGTATTAAACACATTGAAAGTATAGGCAAGTTGAAAGCTAATTGATTCCCATGCAGTTATTAAAAAGGAACAATGAAATTGAGATCAAGGATAATAATTAGGGAAAAAAACTGAATTAATTATAAGGGAAAACGTGGGTTTCAGAATTAATTGCCAAGTTATAAGGCAAAGAAACTCGTGAAAGAACAACACATGCAACAGTGTGCAAAATACAAAATTTAAGCCTAGAAAAATTAGAAAATTATAATGAAGTAGTACTTAATTGTCAACTGCTAATTAAAATTAATCTCCCAAAATTAACTGCCAAGACTATCGTGCGAGCTGAATTCTCCTAACTCTTCGTAGCTACCCGCAGCTAGATCAGCTGCCTGAAATCGGGGCCCACGTGTTGGTGAATCAAGTAATCGTCACCGTTGGATACTTCGAACACCATGTTCTGGTGATGAAGGAATTGCTGCTGTTGCTGCTCCTGATCCTCCTGCTGCTGGGCCCTCAGCAACTCCTTCTGACGCCGAAGCTCCAGTACCTTCCGGTGTGAATTTGAGTGTTTCGTCAGCATAAATGTTGGGCTAGCTGCCGGACGGTACTCCGGCACTAACCGGCCGGATTTGTACCTAACCCCGCATGCATTACAAAGTGTTTTCGGGCCCATTGGCCCCGTCCGCCACTGCGGCGTCTTATCCGTGGCGCAATGCAGGCATTTCCTGCCGTCACTGACTGCTCCTTCGGGACCATCCTTCTTCTTTGGTGTGGTCTTTGCGGTTTTCTTGCCGGAGCTCACGGGTGCCTGATAGATAACATCGGGCTCGGGCTCGGCTGTGGCTTGAGAGAGTACGAGGAGGCGGGACGTCCAGTTGCATGGGGCAGCCCGGGACCTCTTGCTCCTGGCCTTGGCCGGGACAGACATATCGGGGTTGAATATGGGGCTGTTCCGACTGGGCTCGGGTTGGAATTCATGGCTAGTTTCGGACGCTTCGTCGGTCCTGGCTTTCATGCCGGATATCAGCTGGAGCTTCTGCAAATCCTCGCTGGAGAACGATTCCTCCACGAAATTGGAAAGCCATTCGAGCTCAGCTAAGTCGTCATACTGTAGAAGGAGACCAATTAACAGAATTTACCAGAATGATCACTTTAAAAATCTCTCTCTGACTCCTCACACATGCACAAATGATATTTTTCATGGACTGAGAATATTACCGGCTCACAAAGGTCGCTGGAGAAATGCCCGTCAGAGAAATTTCGGCACCCGATATCACCGACAAAATTCGGTTCACCCCCCGAAAACGACGAGGAATTGCAGCTGTCGACGACGGTAACAGTGGAGGATTCGATAGAGTTTCCAGCGGCCTTGTCGATGGTACCGTCGGTAATGACAGCGTCTTCGTTGGAAAAGTCGAGGAGGTCCTCCACAATGAAATGGTCTCCGCCGGCGCCGGCAGTTTTATTATCTGTTGAGTGACGCTTTTCGGGCACGTATTGTGGGCAAAATCCCGCGCTCTGGAAAAACTCAGGTGCCTCCATAGGATCTTCGTTTTACGTTATGGGCCAAACCAGGGTTACGGTTGAGAAAACTAGTGAGCGATGAGTGAGTGAAACTGTAGGTATCGAGACAGAGAGAGCGAGAAGGGGGGAGGGGGCAAGAAAGAGTTTGAGAAGTTGTGATTTTGTGGCGAGGGAGGGTTTATTTGCGTTTGAAGGGGACAGGCGGATAGCTAAAATGGTGGAATTTGACGAGGAAAACAAAAGTTTTCTTATCTTTAAAAAATAAAAACTAAAAAGAAAAAAAGGCAAAAAAAAGTAATAAATAAGCAAATTAAAAAATACATATAAAGAGGCTTTAGTTGTTGTAAAAGAGAAGTGAGGGAGATATTTCGTCAAGTTACTTTTGTACCCCTTCTGCTTTTGTCGGGCCTTTAATTGTTTGATTTGCCATTTCATTCTTTTAGGTTTAGCGCTGCTTGGTTACAATTATTTTATTTCATTTTATTATTATAATTTTTTAAAATTTTTATATAAATATAATATTAAAAAAATTATATTGTATTAATATTTTATATCATTTTTAATTTTTATTTTATTTCTTCTCATTTCATTTATATAAACAAATGAGTCTAAAAAGAAGAGAGAACAAGATATTTAGGCCTCGTTTGTTTTCAGATATGAGATAAGATGAGATAAAATAAGATTAAAGTTAAAAAATTGAATAAATATTATTAAAATATATTTTTTAATATTATATTTATTTTGAGATTTGAAAAAATTAAATTTTTTATTTTATTTTACATGAGAATTTAAAAAAATTATAATGATGAGATTAGAAATTTTTAAAATTTTAAGTTTTAGTCTTAAAAATAAACAAGACCTTAATTCCAAGTTTAATTTCTTAATTTCCCATTTAAATTACAGGCCTTATTAATTAAAGAAATCCAAAATGCACCTTAATATTCTGACATGGCGTTGTGATTTGACAGTAATCACCACAAGATGTTGTATGGACAAGGAGCGATTCTATGTGTTTTACATAAGATCGGTGCCATTCCCCTGCTCAAAGTGCACGGCTTCAATCTTATCGTTAGTTAAAATTTTAAAAAAAAAAATTTATTCATATTTTTTTTATCATTTTAAAATATTTTTAAAAGATATAAAAAAATCAATATACTAAAAGTCAATTTGTTAACAATTAAATAAAGAAATTTTTTTAAAAAAATACATAAAATGTCAAATTAAAAAAATAAATTGAATGAATAAAATAACATTTTTCATTGCATAAAAAATGACAGCTGGTAAGAAAAAAAAAAATGTTAGAAGGTCAAGAAGGTAAATAAATGGCCAATACGTTTCCTTGCGAAGCGATCAAAACGGTTGAAATGTTCAAGTCGGTTAGTATTTTTGTAGTTCTGTGGTGGCGTGGTGTAGTGTGTCATGTTTTTGTTCGTTAAAACGTACGGATTCGATGTCGTCGGGTAAGAATGGGCCACCTAAAACCACCCAATCCGATACATCTCTGGTGCGACCCCCCTATTGTCCGAACAGTGAAAATCCAATGCACGTGCATGGACCATGATGCTGATGATCACCCAGTTGTGCAACAACACATCACCGCACCTAATCATTATACGTTGCTTACAAAAGTGGTCATTGGGATGGGCAATTACGGTAACTCACATGGAAACTTTTTTCCGCAAAACGTAACTGGGTAAGTGCGCAGTAATTTAATTTATTATTAAAGACACCAACATTTGAAGTAACGAAGTGTTCAAATTCAACCCCTAAGGAACCGATCCGGCAGGTTTGTCGCTGAGGTTTGTACGTAGACGAGCATCAACCTCCCCTATAATCCACTGCTTTTAATTTTCTTCGGGAGACACGCAGTATTTTTTATATTTATTTTTGTCTCTGATATTCCCCCAATATTAAATTTTATTACTGAAATATTTTCTCCACCAGTTGCATGCACGACAGGTACAGCTCACTTGATGAGATGGCCGGTCGGAATCTTCCTAAAGTGTCCTCCTCCCATTTTCACCCCAACCTTGTCATGTCAGAATACGAATCAGTTTACACTACAAACTGTTACGTGAGTAATGTTACACGTAGTCTCTGAAAGTACGTAATATCTGAAAAGTATCATCTAATCGTTTTAAAAAAAATAAAATTTATATTATTATTTTTTAGCAGATCTGTATTTATTTATTTATTTTAAAACAATTATATGATACTTATACATTCACAATTGTAATTATTATTATTTTTATAAATATTGAGATGATTTTTGTCTATTCTTAATATTAGTCTGGAGAGAACTTTAATTAGCACTGGAATAAACTATCTATACTTATTGCAAGAGTGTAGTGCCATTCAACATTATTAAAGAGACAGTAGTTATGCAAAGAAAATACATTCAATCCCTGGAATTGTTGCATGTGTGCACGTAAGTTAAATCGAATGTATGAGATGTAACCACGTGGCAGACAAAGAAAAGTGCATACCGATTAAATTGGGGCCCTGGTTTGATGCACCAGTCCCTATACGAGTCTTTTTCGTAGAAGGGATAAGGTGACGGTGTAACTATTTATTGCTACGAGATATTTCTCTTTTTATTTATTTATTTTAATTTTAACTTTAAAACTTTTTAGCTTCAATTGAAAGGAAAGAATGGAAAGGATAGGAGAGAGATTGGGACGTTGCTTGACATGGAGGCCAGTTTTTAAATATCCCGATTTTTATTATTTTGAAGAAATTTTTATTTATTTATTTATAATCTGTTTGTATGACACGTATGTATGGGGGTCCAAATTGCACGTGATAGAGACAGGGGTTGGTGTCAGCGAGGCATGTGGATGATTCGCTCGTGTCAAAAGCAAAAAGTGACGGTGGTCAATGCCACGCGGCGAGAATCCACTGAGGCTTGCCTATTCTAAGACGCTTCTACCGGCCGAGTGATAGACGCATGGTCTTTTTTATTTGGCTTATTTGGCTTATAGCCTTATACCATAACGTGAGAGCACGTGCCAACCTATCAAAGTTTCAAACCGCATCCTTCGCTCCTCAAGAAAAGGGATTTCCTTCAAATACAATGGCTTTATTTATTTATTTATTATGTGCATACAGAGAAACAAGAAAGAGAATTTAAGGATGGGCTGGGGAAACTTGGGCTTTCAAATCATCGTGAAGGCCCGCGTCCAAGAAGAACTCAGGCCCGGGCCACGCTATTTCTTATAAAGTTAGAATTGGGCCCAAATGAAATTGGGCCACGCTATTTCTTATTTTTATAAAATTATTCTTATATGAAACGACTTGTGATGTTCACGCTCAAAAAATATATATATATATATATTACTTTGTCCATTTAATTTGTCTTGACACTTCATATATTTTATTTTATTTTTTATTTAGTTAATAGTTAAGGAATTGATTATTAATATATTGATATATATTTTTTTAAAATCTTAAAATGATAAAAAAAAAATATGAATAAAAAATTTTTTATTAAAAAAAAACTAATTTAGCCTAGCGGTCACTTGGAGCGATGTTACTCAAGTGATAGAGTAGCACCGCATCTCTCGAAATTAGTGCCTTTAATTTTTTTTTTTAAATGTAAGAATGTGAAAAAAGTAAAAAGAATGGATATAGCTCGTAAAATTAGTACAAAAAGAAAGTTTATGTGCAAGAGCAAGAAAGTGTTACATTCGCAAAAAAAAAATATATATATAATTATATAATTTGATAATATAATTTGATAAGATACTTTAAAAATAAAATAATCTTATAATTTAACCTAATTCTTCAAACTTAGAATATCTCCATCCCAAAGGATAAGTACAATGCAGCTGGTTTGGATAATAAAATGATTTTAAAAGATTTGTAATAGTAGTTAAAAAAAATATTAAATAATAGTAAAAAAATAAAAAATATGTGAAAATAATGATAAAATATTAAATAATAACAAACAAACATGTTAGGGCTTGTTTGGAAATAGAACGCATGTTAAAATTCATATCTTATCTCATCTCATTTCATTTCTAAAAATAATTTTGTATAAAATTTTTAAACTAATTATTACAATTTTTTCAAATTTTTAAATAAAAAATAAAAAATAATTCAAATTTTCAAATTTATAAACAAAAATAATATTATAAAACTATATTCTAATAATATTTTAACTTTATTTTTTTTATTTAATTTTTTTCTTAATTTTTTATAACTTAAATACTTAACTCAAACCAATCATATTACTATTCACAATATTTTTATTTCATCTAGTTAGATTTGGAAAATGAGATAAGAATTTTTTATTTTAAATAAAAGTTTAAAATATTATATTTTAATATTATTATTATTTTAAAATTTAAAAAAATTAAATTAAAATTTGTAAAAATTAAATTGTTATTATATTTTATATAAAAATTTTAAAAAATTATAATGAAATGATACAGGATAAAAATTTTGTGTTGGACTTAGAATATCAAACCGAACAAATCTCCAAACGATCCTCAAATGTGTTTCTTTTCTTGACGAACGGTGTGATTGAAACATCCACCCCGACGGACAAAGTCTTCAAACGGACGAAGATCGAGCGCCAGAGAGCGAATGGAGAAGAAGCGTAGTCCGATAGAATGGTTGAACCTAATGGTCTCAGAACCCTATTATCTATTCCATTTTCTTGCTTTCTTCTCCTACTTGGTCGTCCGCATCTCCGCTTCCCAACTTCTCTCTCCTCGCCTCAATCATCATCTCCTTTATCGGGTACTCTCTCTCTCTCTCTCATTGAGAACTTGTACTACATTTGCCATGATCTTGACCTTGGATTTTTTTAATTCCTCGACTTTTCATCCCTCTCTTTCCTTTACATCTATAGGAAATTCAAGCAATTCTGGCATTTTCTTTGTTAACTGTTATAAAGGTATGGTTTTTTCCTCTACCTTCTCTGAGTGTTTTTATTTTGCTATGCAATGTAAGAAAAGAAAAACCCAATGTTATAGTTTACAAAGTAAGGAGTCCGCATTTTACCTCTGCTTCTACTGAAATTGTCTTATGCGCTTAGACAAATGGTTTCGAAAATTATGTGGCTTTTCAGAACGCGAGTTGGAAGGGGACTAAAGCTTGCATTGTGATTGGATAAAGTAGCTAGGATTTTAGGAAAGTTTTTTTTTTTTTTTGTCTGTTTCCTTTGACATAAGGATCACTTGAACTTTACCGTAAGAGTTCTTTCTGGTTGCTAACTTCTGCCATTTGTATGTTTGCAACAGATGGTTAGACAAGAAACCTGGGAGGCCTTTATTGCTGATATGCTGTTTTTTGCAAAGGTGGTCATCTCACCATTTCCTTTTTGCTAATTCTTAACATATAAGCGAGTAGATTCAATATTTATTAGTCTGAATATTCTCTGTTGAAGTAAGAAAAGATAAAATTCAGCAAGCATGAATGCGGGTTAACTATTACATAATGGATTAGGCGTGTACATTTAACCTTTATTGGTACCTAATACATGCTTCTGCAGGAAGAATGAATAGTTTTTTAGTGTTACTAGAAGTCAGAAAAAATGTATTTTTTGACATTAATTTCCTCAAAAAAAATTCCCCCCCCACCACCAAAAAAAAAAAAAAAAAAATTTATTGTCTATTTTCAGTATGTTACTTCTTATCTCTTATTTTATTTTCTAACCTGAATGGCAGTTTCTGTCAGGTTTTTCTTCTCGCTCTTGCTTTAGTAATGGATTACCACTTGGCACTTTGGTACTTGGGAATATTTTTTGGTAGGTACATTTTTGTATTGTATTTAAAAGGGAAAACTTTTTGACATATTCGATATTACATTAGGCCCCTAGTCCTAATTACTTTTGCAAAAATTCTTCGAATTTAATATGATTATATTATGACAGCAGTCCTCCAAACACTTCTCTATGGTATAATGTACTCCTTTAATCTGATAGTATGCCAGTTATAAGAATTTGAGATTTCTGTTTCAATTAATTGGAATGAAAAACATAGTTAGACTTAGAATGCATGGCGAGTCAAAATGCTTACATACAAATAGATTTGATTATGTTGATGTGAATGCTTATATATTTTGTTTTGTGTTTCTTTGCAGTCATATACATTCTAACTCAACAGCCTGTCTACCAAGGATTAGGTAAGGAGTAAATTTGTGTTTTCTCCCCATCTCCTCAATATAGATTAAAATCAATAATAATAATATTCTTGTTATTATCATCGTCAGCAAGCTTTTGTTGACATGTGGTCAAGGATGCTTTGCTTCACAATGTGAGAAACTCAAAATGTTTGTTTGTTTTATTTCCATTTAATTGATGCCTTAGGTACTTCAAGTAAATTAACACCATTGCAGTTGGAAACTTTGCTGACAGAGGGGAACACATCAAGATTCTGGCTGGTTGGTTGGTTCTAAGGACTTCTCAGAATTCATATTGTTTTCTTTTCAGTAAAAATATTATCGATATTAATGAGGAAAATAGGCATAATTCATATTTTTTGACCATTTCGACTAGGCTTTCATCCTGATAAATTAACAGCACATGCAACTTTACACGAGAGGTTTCTCGAGGCATCTTTGTCTAGAGTGATTCCAGTACTTTCTGCTAGAGTTTTCCTATTGGCTAGAAACAGATGTCATTTTCCAGTTCATCAATTTCAAAACATTAGATAGACATCTAAGTTAACAGAGAGGATTTCGAATTCCTGGCCAACAACTTCTACTTTATATTGCATAAAAAATGTCCAATAACTGTATGAAAAGGAGGTTAGAAAACCTTGGCGAGGAGATTAAAATCCTAAGAGAGTTTAGGTATGGTAGAAAACTTGATTGACAAGTAGTTGAGGAACTGGCTTAGATTTTTCATTGTTATAGGTCTGGATGTTCACCTGGCAAAGGGTTTGCCAGGTCTGAAGAAACAGTTTTGCTTTGTTCTGTTCTCTCCATACAAGATTTGCCACCAAGCTAAGATGGACATGTACCTATTCTGTCACTGGCAAGCGTTTTCACCCTATCTTTTTGTAGGGATCTCCTAGGTGTTTAGTTGACATTGTAAATAGTTAAAGATATGAGAATAACACTACACATTTCAGGAGGCCCTCACTTGCCCATTAAGGTACTGGTCCACCAGGCCTTGGCTATCAGATTGGTTGCTTTCTAATGCTTATTTATGATATGATTGCTCTTACAAATTCCAATCATTTATTTGTCTTTGTTAAGATAAATATAAATGATTAAATCTACTTCTTCCTATCAACTTAAACTTTTGGGATAAGTGATAATTTCACATGGTATCAGAGCAGAAGTTTCGAATTCGAACCCTAATTCCACATTTCACCCATTTAATTAAAGATTCCACGTGTTGGGCCCACTTTTTGAGAGGGAGTCTAACCCACACGTGAGGAGTAGTGTTAAGATAAATATAAATGATTAAGGGAATGTCAGAGGAATAAGATGAGATGAGAATTTTGTGAATATTAGTAAGATGGTTTGTGAATAGTAGTGAGATAGGTTGAGTTAAGTATTTATTGGATTTTGAAAAATGAGAGAAAAAAGCTGAATAAAAAATATTATAAAGTTAAAATATTATTAGAATATAATTTTTTAGTACTATTTTTGTTTTGAGATTTGAAAAAATTGAATTTTTTTTGTTTGAAAATTTGAAAAAATTTTAATGATTAGTTTGAAAAAATTGTAATGATTAGTTTGAAATTGTTTGTGTTTGAATGATGTTTTTGGGAAGGAAATGAGATGGAATGAAATGAGACGGAAATTGTTTCCAATCATCCTCTAAGGCCCCGTTTGGTTGTTGGATTCTACTGAGATCAATTCAGTTCAGTCTAATTTTAAGCTGAGTCTAACATCCAAATATTCAACTTTCAAATCACTAAACTCATTTCAATTCAAAACTTCTTTACACGTGGGACCCATAACTTTTTTCAATTCAACACCTCTTTACACGAAGGATCTACAAGTTTTTTCAAATTTTCATAAATATATATAAACTCATTTTAGGAAAAATCTAGTTGTAAGTGATTATGTGCACTAATACGTGCACCCATTCAATATGATTGATAAAAAAGTAGACTTTATTGAAAACAGTGTTAATTTGAATTTAGAATATGAAGGCAACATCGTTAGTACGCAGATTGGTACGCAAATTTGCTTGTACATAGCAAAACTCCTCATTTTAATATCCAAATACATCTAAACTCATCTTAAGTGGGCCTCACAAAACTTACTCTACCATCTCAATTCACTATTATTCATAAAGAACTCAACTCAGTTCAACATCCAAACGTAGCCTAAATCTACCTCTTCCTATCATCTTAAGTTTTTGGGACAAGGAGTGATTTCATAGTCTTCTTAAGATAATGATAGATTGCAAACGAGGCAGGTTCCTCAATGGGCTTCCACTCATGCCTTCCATCCCCTTATTTTCCACACCCCATTTCTACAGATCCACCTGATTCCAAGTAAGCTGTATGATTATACAAAACCCCACAGAACATACAGAGGAGTTTATTACTGGTTAACCTATTAGGTTAATACTTAATACTCAAGATGATGGTATATGTTCATTGGTGTTTGAACTTTTTTTCCCTGCATTTCTTGAAAATTTTTAGATGATTAAAGAACTTTATGTTGCAGGTAGAATTTCGTGCATCATTTTCACCCGCTTGCATACGCACTAGTCAGTGCTTTCCAGAGCTCTCCATTACGTATGTTTTTGCACCTTACATAGATCACAATAAAAGAAATTCTCTTCTCAGCAACTCTGTGAGTTGTGAAACAGTAGTGTTGTTGTGTTGCAGTAATCGATATAAGCTGGTATCACCAAATTATATATGTGCTTATGCTTACCTATTGCAGATACTCGCACAAAAATTTATCTTTTGGAATAGTCGATATTGGAATCTTCCCAAATGCTGCTGAAAAATTTGGAATATATCTTGGTGGTAAAATAAGATTAGCTCGGAAGCTGTTCAATTACTTTCAGTTTCACCGTATACATGTATCTTTAGTTATTTTAAGATATCATATGGGGATTATGAACTTGCAGGGAGCCTGGATCAACTTCCTACATATATCTTATTTGAGAATGCAGTTGAGGTTTCACGCATTCCACAGTTGGATTCTGAATCTTCTCCTCCCATAACTAAGGTTCTTTCTGGCACTAATCTTAGTTCAGACTAATTCTTTTCAATATCCGTAACCAAACCTCTCCTCTTCATCCTCGTGATGTTATGGGGCTGTCAATTCTGACCTCTTTTGAGTTGGTGGTCAATTTCAGTCTTTCATTTTGGTAAAAGTTTCTGTTACTTTTTCCATGCATGAGGGCTTACTGCTCCCCGCTAAGGGATTGAAATCCTAGCCCTAAGTTGTCAGACACTTGAAAAGTATGCTTTCTATTTCTCATATATTTGGGGAAGAAACACTATCTTGTGGTATATAACTTTGATATAGAAGATCCTTTTTTTTGAGTGTAGAAGATGTAAGGGACGGAAAAGTGAAGCTCACTTTAAAGAAAACAATATTGATGCCTAGATAAACCATTTAATTCAGCTGGATTAACTAATGATAATACTGGTGTCTGAATAATCGTCGGAACATGAAAATTGTGTTTACTATTAAATTACACTTAGCTCTGCATTGTGACTTCATGTGCAAGCCATAATAAGGCTTGATTTTGAAACAATCATGACTTTAAATTAACTCATGTATATGTTGGTGATATAAAATATCTAATCATTCACAAACCGATTGTCTATGTTGCAGAGACTTATTTCTCGACATTTTGAGCTTGATCTGCGCCTCCTTGAGTATGTAAAGAGCAACTAGATAAATTTGCCAGTGAAAGCGTGCTGTGCTGTCCTGTGCTGTAGGCGGTCTCCATTCTCAATGGTATGTATTCTTGACTAGCTTTGAGATGTAAAGAACATAACGAATTATTCAGTCCAGTTTTGATTTTTAGTTTTTACCCTCCTCCTTGTTGTGCGGTGCAAGACTAGACTATATTTGGAAATTGGAATACTACAACTATTGCCTTATTTTGTCCTATCAAGTTGGGAATCGGAAATTGATGCTGATATTGAAGTTTGCTTAAACTTGAACTTAAACTGACTGGATAAAAAGATTACTTGTCTTAGTTCGATCCCCATCCCCCTTTTATGCTCTGTTTGAATTGAGAAACACTCAACTCATTTCATCATTACAATTTCACAAATTCTTACATAAAATATAATAAACAATTCAATTTTTTTAAATCCTAAAATATTAAAAAAATAATATTCTAACAATATTTTATTCAACTTTCATCTCAATTCTTCTCATCTTAACTCACTATCAAAATCTAACTTTAATTGTTTCTTAACAATTGTTTCTTAACAGCGAAATATTCAATTTTTTTTTTTTTAATATTCAAGCAGGAAGGATATCACAATTTACAAAATGAGATGATTATAATGGAAAGCTATTAATTTAATTATTTTTATAAACATGTTATAAAATGAAGATAAAAGTGTATTTTTCTTGTAGCCAGTGGAGTGGAATGCAACACATTTCAAGGATTAAAATAAGATAACATTGATTTGCTCTCTTCAAAAGGAGCTCCTCAAAAAAAAAAAAAATAAAAAATAAAATAAAAAAGAGAGAAAATGGGAGAAATTTCTATATCATTCTAGTTTCCCTTACACTATCTATCCCAGAATCTTACGTAGAGTTAAGGGACATGGGCCTTTTAAGTCCTCCAACAAAATAAACATAAATGGGGATAAAGCAATTGGGTTTACTAACTCAGATCTAGCCCATATAGAGAAATACAATAAACTAAGCAAAGAAAAAACATTAGCCATATGAGCCCATAAAAGCCATTGCGCCCAACCCTTTAATTCCTTATTGCCCCAAGTCAAAGCTCACTAAGACTTCAGTCCATCCTCATAGATATACTGACAAACCCTTTCTCTTTAAAGCATCTTGCCCACAAGGTGCGGTTAAGTTGCCCATAATTATTCATAACTTTAAAAATCTTGACAACTTCATCAAGACAACTAACATCAGTACGCAAGACAAAAAACGTATTGTGGAGAACTACATTCATAAGCATTAAATTACTGAGTCCTCGCCCAGTGGCAAGGGTGTTCAACATTTCAAGTAAGGGTGTAAATTGGTCGGTTTGGTCCGGTCCGGTGGGTGATGGATTGAAATTTTCAGTCCATCATTTTCCTTGGACCGAACGGCAGCTATCGGTCCAATCTGGTCTTTTTTTTTTCAAATAAATTAATAAAAAAATTAATTTAAAATAGTAAATTAAAATTAAGTGAATTATTAATGTAAATTATGTAATTAACTCATCAAAAAAATAATTAATTATAATTATATTGATGATGTTAATTGCTAATTTATTACTAACTTAAAATATGTCAATGTACTATGATAGTTAATGCACAATGAGTTATAACTTTTTACATTTTGTATATGAAGCACAAATAATTGAATTATCCATGTCTTTGTCCATACATGCTTTATATTTACTTGCAACTTAGGCATTTTATAAAAAATTTATCTAATAACTGTAATTAGATCATAGATGTAGATATTAATAATTAGTTAATGGTGAATTGGTGATATGTTAATTGATAATTTACATTAGTTAATTAATAGAATATTAATTTGTAATTACATATTTAAAATTTTATATTGTAAATGGTGATAGGTTATATAAAAATTACATAATTATTATATAAATAATATATATAATTTTTTTTTTTTACTATTCGGTCGGTCCCGTCCAGGGTGGAAAAATCACACCCTGGGACTGGACCGAAAACTTTTGGTATGCTATTTCATGGATAGATACTGACCGGTCTCAATCTCAATTCAGTCCGGTCCGGACCGACTAACTTTCAACCCTAATTCCAAGGGTAGCCACTGTTATAATATGCATGGGAGCCAAGCTAAAATTATCCAAAATGCAGACTGTAATGGAAAAAATTGAAATTATAGTAAAAATAGTAATCAAAGTTAGATAATACATAGAGCCCCCCCCCCCATGAGTCACCTTTTCCCCATCCATACACCTATCCTTCATTTGTTAATGTAGAACAATGCCAACCTCCAGTAGTAATATCAACCTGGGTAGACAACAATTTCACATTTTTATCAATTGCAATAGATCTTGAAGCAATTCAAATCAACCTTTTCAACAGCTAGGAGTTCATAGTTTTAGCTCACATATTCTTTACTTTATTTTCTTCTTCAAGGTGAATGTCCTGAAGTTGTTTTCCACCCTCATTATGAAGAACCCCATTAAAATCAAAATCAACACCAAGGAGGTGAAATGCATTATCCCAAGTTTTGTTCACCAAATGCTTTCCCACAAGTTCTTTTCCCTTTCCTCTATTAAAAGGCCAATGGACTATTATTATAAAGACATTGAGGGAAAAAATAGGCTAATAAGCTCCCTTTGTAGTAGCATATGTCAAAGTGAAATAATCATTGATCAACTTCTTTGTGTACCTAGTATTTTGACCATCAGCAAACCACACTCTCTAGCTTTGATCTGTGGTCAAAGTTAAAGATTTTACCCATTCTTGGATGTCAATATTTTGAACTAAAACGTCATGATCACCGAACTAAAACATCATGATCACCACTGCATACGAGAAGTCTTAGATCAACATTTGTGAGAAATTCAAGAAATGGTATAAAATCCAAAAGAATTGAATCATGTGTCTCATGCTGCTTCCATGGCTTAATAGGAACATAGTTCTCTGGTTGAAAGCGCAGGGCCATTCAAATAAAGAATCTTTCCAGGATTTCTGTTAAGCTTTGAAAGATCTATGTAATGGTTCCCATTCTGGTATTTGGTAGCGCCCTTAGATAGCCGATAGCTGTATGCAATGCTTAGGATCCAACTTTTCTACAACAGGATCTACAAACATACTTTGCTTATCAGAATATACGACAATTTCATAGAACTGAGCCAGATGTTCCAAGAGAGCACCAACTCTAGGTCTTTTGAGAGTTTGCCAGCCTTTCTCTCGTGTCCAATCATAGTGATTCAGGGTCTCTTGCAAATCTAGAACAAGTGTAAAAACATGTCGCTCTGCAAGATGCAAATCCGAAAGAAGCTTCTCTACGTATGGTTCAACAAAACTCTGAACTTGCTCTTTGATTTGCCTCCCCATTTCCAAGCAAAGCTCAATTGCTTTAGCAGCACTATCATTGTAGCAAAGTAAAGCAAACCTTTAAATTTTTCAACAGCTGAGGCATTGTCTGTCGCATTGAAATTCATTGATGATCGTAATGCCCTTGTATTCATGTGATCTCATCCAAAGTGTTCGCTGTAAAATAAATACACATTTTTTACAGCTTTCTTTATCTTATTAATCCATAAACCACTGAGAGTACTGCCAAATTCTTCAACTGCTTCAGTTTCATCCACCCACTTCTAGTACTCAGAAATTATTAAATTCCAATCAGCAAGGGTTTCTTCAAACATTTTATCAAACAACTCCCGGTCAACCTCCACTTCTCCATGTTTCACATACGTCTCTATGATTGTATAGTATGAGTAACAATCCAAATTAAGACCCAAATTCAATAGATGGCCACAAAACGAGGGAAACACTTCATTATGAGTACCCTGATGAGAGTTGTATCTAAGCATGGAGGTAGAGACACGATCATAAGAAAATTGGGCGAAATAAATGAGAGGTTTGAAGGTCAGTCTAGCGTTTATATAGGTGCAGTGGTTCAAAGAGAGAGAGGTAACACACCATAGCTCTGTGTTTGCTCCGAACGAAATATTTGGGGCAAAAGAGATTACACAGAGCTATTGCTCCTCGTTGTTGTGCTTCGTGGTTACCATGATCTTCTTCTTGATCTCCATTTGAATCTCCACCAGTAGCAATTGCGGCTCTACCACCATAAGAACCACTACGTCGAGGACAGTGCCTTTAGTGGCTCCTCTGTTTTGTACTTCATGCAGTACCATCGAGTTTCTAAGAGACAGGAAATGAGAATGAAGCTTGAATGGGTCAAGGATGTTGGATTGATGTTCGAAGATGGGTGGAACCATCGACATGCTTGTTTGATTTCGATTCGAAGAGGTGAAAATGAAAATTTGCCGGGAAGGGATTCTAGATTTGGCTAAGGGTCTAGGAGAGTAGTGTCGAATTCGGTGGCCTCCGAGAATTAAAGGTGTTGAGGGTTGGAGTATGGGTGGTAGATGCATGCCGAAAAATGGAAGAGCTAATTTCTTTGCCATGTATGTCTTCCATGAAGGATTCCATGTGAGATATGGCCGCTTGTTTGGGGTTCCTTCTATGGAGTAGATTTTCTACGCAACAGCAAATTCCCTGGTGAGATCTATCCTGATTGTTGAAAAAGATGAAAGGAGGAGAGGGTAATCTGATAGTGAAAAGAAACTCTCTAACTCCTCTGCTTCATTTTCGTTTGCAGTTGTAATCGTGGCACATGGCATAAAAATCGTCTCAACCTTGATTGACTCTTGGATAATATTTTCGATTGCTGTAGAAATCTCCTCGACGACTCTATCTATGGTTGCGTTGGTTTCCTTTTTCATGGTAGCAATTTTATCTTCAAATCTTTCTAGCTGCTGCTAAAACACTTCACAACTTTGTTTCAATTGAAGAAGTAATTCTATGATTAATAATATAGAGATCAGTCTTTTTTATACCAATTTGTAACAGACCCCAAGGATTAAAATAAGATAACATTGATTTGCTCTCTTCAAGAGGAGCTTCTCCAAGAAAATAAGAGAAAATGAGAGAGAGACAAATAAGTTTCTATATCATTCTAGATTTCCTTACACTATCCAGCATCTGAGGATATATATATATATACTCACATGAAAATCCTACAGTCCTAGGTAGAATTAAGTAAGGGCCATGGGCCTTTTTAAGTCCTCTAGCAAAATAAACATAAATAGAAATAAAGTAACTGTACTTATTAACACAGATCAAGCCTATATAGAAAAATACAATAAACTAAATAAAGAAAAAACATTAGCCATTGAGCCCAATCCTTTAATTGTTTATTGTCCAAGTCAAAGCCCACAAAGACTTCCGTCTGTAGATATACTGACTTGGGACACGGAAAGCCATGGGCGACCGACAAAAAGTGCTGTTGCATTCACGCTCCAGAAGGAGGCGCGTAGTTTGAAGCTGCCACGCAGAAGCGCATGATGGGACACACCGGACCGGCTCATAGTTAATTTAAATAATTAAAGAGAAAACAGAGAGAGAGATTTGCATCGGAGAAAGTGCCGCCGCCGAATATTCAGCTTTGCAGATTTTATATTTTTATTTTTAACAGCCTGTGGGCTGTGAGGGGGTCACCGTATAAAATCATGAACAGCCCCAGCTAGGGCCTAGGTGGGCCCATTCTCTGTTTCCTCGCCGCTTTGTTGGCCCACCCTGGGGGGCCCTCCTCCCACTGCCACTTTTCCACCTCCTATTTTACTTTTACTTGTTCTTAAAAATAAATAAATAAATTTAACTGTCCTAGGCGTGCCTTGGCCTACGACATGTGCACATATTGTGTGAAAGCTGTCCATGGCTCGTGCATCATGTGCTAACTATGACATTGTTGTGTTTTTTTTTTTTTTTTTAAATAATTTTTTGTATTACTTTTTTGGGGGGACAAGTTCCTATGAAATTTATGAAATTGTTACGTAAATAATCATCTGCGAAGGTACAAAAACACAGCCTTTATAACAAGTATTTTATATAATTTCCTTTGCTCATTTGTTTCCTTCGATTTAATTTTTTTAACAAGCAATTAAGGGTAAACTAAGAGTCTAAGACGAAAGAACTATTTTATTTTGGAATGAAGAAAATCATAGCTAATGACATATTTGTGCAAGGGAAATGATACTATATCTCTGAGTTTGTTCCTTTAATTTGATTATTCATGTGCTTTATTATTTTTTAATATTTTTTTATTTAATAGTTAAAGAATTGACTTTTTTTTTATTTCAAAAATATTTAAACATGTTTAAAAAATGTTTGAAATAATAATAAAAAGTGCAGTTTACATTAGGGCACACCACTTTGTCTGGATAATGAGTTGATCTCAACTCATCTAATTTAATTATATATATTTTCAAATAAAATATAATAAATAATTTAATTTTCAATTGTCATCTCAACTCAACTCTTTATCCAATTTTCATATAAATAGACAAACTTAAATAGCATATTAGTATATAAATTTAGGAGCGGTGCTACTCTGCCGCTGAGTAGCACCACTCCAAGTGACCGCAAGGCCAAATTGGCATTTTCATTTTTTTCATTTTAAAGTATTTTTAAAAAATATAACAACAAATATCAATACACTAATAGTCACTTCTTTAACTATTAAGTAAAAATAAATAAATAAAATACCTAAGGTGTCAAAATGAGGAAGCAAGTTGAGTAGACATAGTAGCATTTTTCTACATTTAGACATGATCGAAACATATTAAGGTCATGTTTGGATTTAAAAAGTGTTTCATCTCATCTCGTCATTATAATTTTCTTAAATTTTCACACAAAATATAATAAATAACTCAACTTTTTCAAATACCAATTCAACTTTTTCAAATTTCAAAACAATAATACAATTAAAAAATAAGATTCTAACAATATTTTTTTCAATTTTCATCTTTTATCTAAAATTATCTTATCTCATATTTGAATCCAAACTGGTCCTAAAATTTCATAAATTGAAATAAAGGTTTAGGCCAGTTTTAATGTGGTTAACAACCCTTTAGTCTTAGAGAGAAAGCGTCTGTCTTCTCTCTAGAATAGCCCTATTTCCGTGAAAGTCATTGCCAGAAACGTAGTATTTCAAGGTAGTGTATATACATTTTCTATTTCCGCATTGTATATACACTTTCAAGGTAGTGTTTTTTTCCTTCTCTTTTCACCGGTTCTGTTTTGGTCAGATCTGCTGCTTTTTGGCCGCCATCTGCCTACACAAGCCCCATCACCCCATCTTACAGCCGCCAATCTACTAGGATGGCGAGTGACCCTCACTCGCGGCTTGTTTCCATGCATGTTCCCCTAACGTCGTACCAGCAGCTTCGTCTCCTCGAGATCTTTCAGATTTAGGCCACCCAGTCTCAATCTTACCAGTGCGTGGTTGCCATCTGCCATTACAGGAGCTCAAAAATGCAGATGATCAGCAGATCAGACCACTTAATGCCAGATTTTCTACTATGTTATCGATTTTTGCTAAACCGTGATCTCGAATAAGCATATGATGATCTCTTTAAAAATCATTTCAAGATAAAAAGTAACAGAGCATCCGTCACTCTTATCGTTTTCAGTAGAGATTCAACCGCTATCAACAATGATTCCATTACTTGTAAGTTTTTATAAACATTTTATTATCGCATTTTTAGACGGCGTCTTTTTTATAAGACACAGAAAACTAAAAACTCATATTTCTTTTTTATCTACTATTTTACGTTGTTGTTATTGTTTTTGAGCCATTGTTCACCTTTCATCTTGTATTATTTTTTTTAATGAGATACATTTGTTTTAAATTAATTTAAAAAAAAAGAACAAAAAAAAAAGCGCGAGAATCGGGAACGGAGGGAGAGGGATTTATGTCGGCCAAGTGACATATATGGAGATGTCTATGTCACTAAGCTTTTCAAGACTCGGGGGAATGTCTCGTTGCTACGGACTCTGACATGCCGCTCAACTCTTTTTTTTTTTTTTTTTCCCTCTGTTTTCGATGGTAAAACAAATGATTTCTGTGAGTAGGAGCGGCTCATGTTACTCTTTTCACAAAAATACAGTAAATTTGGTAAATCTTCCAGTTTATAAATTACCCTTTTCTGTTTTTCCTAAGCGGACTATAACCGTTGTTCATTTGTCAAGAAAATGCTTCGTCTCTTGAAAAACTGAACATTAGATCCAAATTAAAACTCTATATTAGGTGAGATTGAAATAGTGAATTAAAATAATATGAGTTGAGATGAAAATTAAAAATTGAATAAAATATTTTTAAAATATTATTTTTAATATTATTATTTCATAATTTAAAAATATTAAATTATTTATTATATTATGAATAAAAATTAAAAAAAAATTATAATGATTATATGAAATGAATAAGAAGACTTTTGTATTCAACTGGGCTTGAATTTTCACTCTGAATACATATTCGTCATCACCTCGCATGTACCTCATGGTGAATCTTTTTATATCATCAAATCTTATAAGTTGAATCAAGTGGTAAAGGTTTTAATCTTGCAAAAAATCCTTATCGAAGTCGGTGAATTCTCAAAATTAGTAGAAACTCTATTCTTAGACAGCACACTGCCAATCAATTTGTAAAACTAGACATCAAATATAAAAAAATTTTAATTATTAACAAAACTCGATTTAAGTCAAAATCTTATTTAAAACATGATTTGAGTCTAGTCTTTTATTACAATACATGTCATGTGCTTCTTATAATGAATATAATCCCAACGAGAATTAGACTCAACCGATCAAATATTTATATTACAATTCGATTTAAATTTAATTTATGTTAGATATGGGCTTGTTGAGTGATAAATATACATTTATCATGATATAATAAACACAAATCCGTCTAATAAATACGTGCAAATACATTTATAAGACACGTATTTCATCCAATCCGTCTAATAAAAAAAAATGGACACAAATAAAACCTTTATTAGCCTCGTTTGGATAGTGAAAGTTTTTTATCTCATTTCATTTCATTAATACAATTTTCTTAAATTCTTAAACAAAATATAATAAACAATTCAACTTTTTGAAATATCAAAATAATAATAATATTAAAAAATAATATTATAATAATATTTTATTCAACTTATAACTTTCATATAAAGCTATCTCATCTCATCTCACTATCCAAACCTCACTTAAGATTGAAGCTTAGTTAGGGTTCAATATAATTATTTTGAAAACCTGTTTGAATTTAGAGATGAGTTGAGATGATTTTAGATGAGTTGAATAAAATATTATTAAATTTTTTTTTAATATTATTATTATTTTGAGATTTGAAAAAGTTGAATTGTTTATTATAATTTATGTGAGAATTTAAAAAAACTGTAATAATAAGATGAAATGAGTTTCCAATTCAAATCGAATATTAGGGTGCATTTAGATATATAAAATATTTCATCTCATCTCATAATTATAATTTTTTTTAATTTTTATATAAAAATATAATAAAAAATTTAATATTTTCAAATATCAAAATAAAAATATGATTAATATTTTAATTTAATTTTTAACAAAATATCTCACCTCATACTTAAACAGTTTAAAGAGGTGATTTATGCTTCTAGAAATTTATTTAGAACACGGTAAGGGGGAAAAAATAAAGGGCGAGGGACGACTTGGGTGGGTGGTTGGTGGTGAGAAGCACGTTGGAAAGTAGAAGCGCAACCTCACGCGTTCGGGGCCCACCAAAATATGACCCCACACCGAAGATATCTTTAAATATTCATGTATATAAGTCTGCTGGCGTTTACCTCACGCTAAGCTACACTTATCAACGGACAGCTGTCATTCTCTCACAGGCATTCAACCATCCTATTGGTTGACGCTTTTTTTCTTTACAAAATTAAAAAAATAAAAATAAATCCTACTGGCGGAAGTGGCGGAATATGTTACCTCTTTTACCAGCCCACGTCCCTTTTGACACCGCTGTTGACATATTGTTAAAAACAAAAATAAAACATTAAATAAGTTTTGATAGTGGAAGTATTTTTTATTTTTTTATTATAATTTTTTAAAATTGATATATAAAATATAATAAATAATTTATTTTTTAAAATTTTAAAATAATAATAATATTAAAAAATAATATCTTAATAATATTTTATTTAATTTTTAACTTTTATCTAAAACTATTTCCCTAATTATCTTCTAACTTTTTCTTTTAGTTAACCATTGATGTTGCCACCTTCTCTTTTAAGCCCATATCTGGACTTTCGTAAACTACTTTATAGATAATTTTTAAGTAAAATATTCTTCGGTGCCAACAGATTTAACAAAAAAAAAAAAACATTTTCAATTCTTAATTAAACGTGTATGTGGGTCTATCTTTGGATGCTGAACATCCAAGAAATAAAACTCCCACCTAAGTTGGTCTGCCATTTTCGATATTGTTAACCAATTGTTTTGCACTTGGATAGGACTATACATGGTCTTTTTTCTTTTCCTTTCTGCAGTGCCCAGTTTTGGGAGGGTTTTGAATTTGATGGAAGTAATGGCCGAGACAAACTAGGATTGATTTATAACCTTAGGAAGAAAAAAGGCAATCATCGACCCATTCAAATTTTTAAGATGGTTTGAAATGTGTACCCATTTACTACGGTCTTGAAATTATAGGTATAATTAGGCATACGTATGAAAGTTGGGTGTTTCCAAACTTTTACTACTCGAGCGGGAATTTAAGAGTCGAGACTTATTTTGGCACGGAAACGACTAGATCTCTCAATCAATTGAATCAAGAAAGTTGAAAAAAACATGTTGTACTTGTTCAAAATTCTGCATTTAAAAAAAAATACAGAAGGTAAAAGAAAATGATTATTTATGTATTCGATATATATATACAATATAGATTATATTACCATTTTACTTTTATCTCACTAAAGAAAATGTTTATCACTATTAAATGATTATTTAATATATGATTTTTTATTATTTAATAGTGATGAATGTGCTATATACAATTTAGTATGATTAAAATAAGATGAAAGTGTGATATATAATATTACTTTGTATGTATTATTTATGAGATATTTCATACGTATGTATATACGTACGTATCAGCTCTTACATGAAGCCTATTTACGTGCTGATGAGGGGCGTTGCCGTCCAACATGCTCACATAATGTACGCGCTGTGAAGCTGGAGACTGGAGCCTCCGAGTCTGGATCTATATTCCCTCGCGACAGAGAGAGAGAGAGAGAGAGAGAGAGAGAGAGAGAGTGTTGGACAGTGCGAAACAAACGAAAGGAGTTGAAAGAAAAGCAGCAGCAGCAAAAGCAACAGGCAAACGCTAAACAGCAAAAGATTGCAAATCAAACAATGATGTGAAAACAAAAAAAATGGTCACTGCTTATAATTCTGTCTGTGTCTGGTATTTGGGGTTTCTCTTCTAAGCCTTCTCGATCGCAATCATTCTCCTAAACCTCAAAATATACCCATCCCAATCTTTTTCCTCAATAAAAACAACAACTACTGAACTGGTGCAAAGTCTGTCGCCTTCAGTGCCATATATAACTTCCATGGCTCCACGAACCTCCTCCTGAGATCTCTTAGCTTCTTCCCTTTTCTTTTTCGCTTATTCTCATAAGCGAATAGGCGAAACCGCGCGCAGACGGTAAGCCTATTCTTATTAGCGCAATGGAATCTTAAAGAACTGTTTTTTCTTTCTTCTTCTTCCCCCGACTAGTTTTGTGTTTTGATTTTGTTCCTCCTTAAATGTTGGTGAAAACGAAGTGGGCGGGGATGATGGGTGTGAGTTCGGCCTGCAAGGATGGTAATAAGGAGGGACTGGATAACGGCAAGTATGTGCGGTACACGCCTGAGCAAGTTGAGGCACTCGAGAGGCTCTACCACGACTGCCCTAAACCCAGCTCCATGCGCCGCCAACAGCTTATTAGGGAGTGCCCTATTCTCTCCAATATCGAGCCCAAGCAGATCAAAGTCTGGTTCCAAAACCGAAGGTATCGTATTTTTCAGAATTACAACGGTTGTTGGCTTTGATATTTGAATATTGGATAATATCACACAGCTTTTATCTTTAATTAGCAACGGACATGGGAGAAAAAGTATGGACAGGAAAAGTGTGAATGCGCTTCTTCATCAAGTTCTTTTGCATCTCATATTTCCATGAGATGCAAAATTCACCCTGGATCCGGAAAATGGTTTCCTCGTATCACGAGGAGATCTTTTTTCCATGTGTTCTAAACCCCCAGGTTGTCGAGGAAATTGAAGGCACCTAAAGGAAATCAAGTTTTCAAATTTACGTGTATTTTTGCTTCTTCTTTATGTTTGTTAAGGAATTGTCATAAATTCGTATCACTGCTTTGGAGGTCTCAATTTATAGGGTCTCCCAAGCCGAGAAATTAATGAATTTTTTCCCAGCTATACGAAGTAATGAAGTTCATTGAGGGAATAGTTTGCTCGCCAGCATCTGTGTAACGTGATATGTTTCTCTACTGGCACAGATGTAGAGAAAAGCAGCGAAAAGAGGCGTCTCGCCTACAAGCTGTGAACAGAAAGCTGACGGCGATGAATAAGCTTCTGATGGAGGAAAACGATCGGCTGCAGAAGCAGGTGTCACAGCTAGTCTACGAGAACAGTTATTTCCGTCAACACACACAAAATGTACGGAATTCTAAACCAACCATTTATTATCGTTTTCTGTCTATTGGGTTCCTTTGCTGCTCAAAAATGAAGGAAAAGAGGAATATAATTTTAATATTTCAAGCTTTCGTTTAGGCTTATAGGGTAATGAAATTCATCACTTATCAAGCTAGTGGAGTCTTTTGGTTTCATTTGTCCTGTTATTGTAAAACTAAACCCTTGTTCGTCTAATTTTATGTTCCATAAACAACGAGTTTTGAGTATGTATCCGTGTCTTGCAGACGACCCTTGCCACCACGGATACGAGTTGCGAGTCGGTGGTGACCAGCGGTCAACATCATTTGACTCCGCAGCATCCACCAAGGGATGCTAGCCCTGCAGGGTTAGTGGGAATTCTGCTTCTTGTTGCCTGACTTTCTGTTCTTTGTGCTCTACATTTGTCGTGTTTGTATGGATTTGTGAGATTTCTTGTATGTTTTCTAGACTTATGTCCATTGCAGAGGAGACTTTAACAGAGTTTCTTTCAAAGGCCACCGGAACTGCTGTGGAGTGGGTCCAAATGCCTGGGATGAAGGTGACTGGAGCTCTCTTTGCTTTGATCTTTATTCAGTGCGGTTGAACCTTATTTCAATTGTTCTTTGTCTTTTTCAAGATAAATTAATAGAATATAAAAACCTCGCTGGCCCTCTAAGCAACATCTTTCATATCCTAATCTTTTATTCACTAAATTTTGCCTTTTACAACTTTTCCTCTTTTTAAAATAATAAAGTAGTATTGATGTCTTATTGAGCAAAGCGATCAAATGTTACTTGCTTTATTTCTTCTACACTGTTGTCTATAATTTGAAAAAGATATTGACATTCAAAGAACAAGTTCAACAAATCTACAATATCTTCCCACCCCCACCAACTTTCCTTAATTTTCAACTTTTGTAATAAAGATCGAGTAGAAATAGAATAATCATCCCAGCTTTCTTTTGAAGCATCATCCAAACATGATAATTTCTTCCCTGGCAGACCAGTAGCTCCTCGATCTATCTTGATATATCATCTTCTTGGCTTCCTCTTTTGTCCCTTCTTGAAGAAAATGAAACTTTAATTTACATTTTTATCATGATCGATGTGCCAATTCAGACCATTGTTGAAACTTTTCGAAATTTAATGTTCTCGAATTCGTGGCCCTTACGTAATTTTCTAAATTAATCTCTGCAGCCTGGTCCGGATTCCATTGGAATCGTTGCAATTTCTCATGGTTGCCCTGGAGTGGCAGCACGTGCATGTGGCCTCGTTGGTCTTGAACCTACAAGAGTATGTTCCTGGTTGTTAAAACGTTACTCCGGTTGGAGATTTATGGACAATTTAACTGACTGCATTTTAAACAGGTCGCAGAAATCCTCAAAGATCGGCGTTCGTGGTTCCGAGGTTGCCGAGCCGTGGATGTCTTAAATGTGTTGTCCACTGGAAATGGTGGAACCATTGAGCTGCTTTACATGCAGGTATGGCCATCATTTCTGATATACGTGTAAATTATAGACTTGTTGAACAAACTTTTAAGATTTCACTGCCTTCATTTAGCTATATGCACCTACAACTTTGGCACCAGCTCGTGACTTTTGGTTGCTGCGCTATACATCTGTTGTGGAGGATGGTAGTCTTGTGGTATGCTACTCATGCTTATTCTCTTATGAGTACCAATATAGGTTATTTTCTTGTTTTCCCCACACCTTACTGTCCGAAACTTGCTGCCATTAATATGAATGTGTGGTGTCTTAGGTCTGTGAAAGATCACTTAACAACACTCAGAATGGTCCGAGCATGCCATCGGTGCAACAATTCGTAAGAGCAGAAATGCTGCCAAGTGGGTATCTGATCAGACCTTGCGAAGGGGGTGGATCAATAATACATATAGTAGATCATATGGATTTAGAGGTGTGCAAATTTTCTTGTTTTTTATGCTGATGCAAACTCATTCCTTTGCATGATAGTATTGCTTAATAGTTTGGCTTGATGTTCCCTTAAACTAGCCTTGGAGTGTACCCGAAGTGTTGCGCCCGCTTTATGAGTCATCAACACTACTTGCTCAGAAGACGACGACGGCGGTAAGAATTATTGTCATATTATAATTTTGAATTTACATTCTTTTCTGTTTGAATGAATTGGACCAACAAAATGTTAAGCTTTGGCTGAGCTATGCCTTGCCATGCCAAAGAATGGTACTTACCATATAACATTTTGGGGAGGGTTGATAGGGGGTATCAATGACTGCAGCCATCTCGTGCGCTGTTATAACTTTGTCATTTTCACTCAGGCGTTGCGACATTTGAGGCAGATCTCTCAAGAAGTTTCTCAGCAGCCAAATGTCACTGGTTGGGGAAGAAGACCTGCAGCTCTACGTGCGCTTAGTCAGAGATTGAGCAAGTACTATTTTTCAGTTTTTATTCAAATTCCTCGTTTGAATAATTGATCAACTTAGATATTTGATAATCTAACGAACTCTAATGTACAGGGGGTTTAACGAAGCAGTTAATGGGTTTACAGATGAGGGATGGTCTATGCTAGAAAGTGATGGCATCGATGATGTTACCATTCTGGTGAACTCATCTCCAGCCAAGATGATGGGTGGAAGTCTTTCTTATGCCAATGGATTTCCATCTGTCAGCAATGCAGTTCTATGTGCAAAAGCATCCATGTTAGTACAAGTAAGGATTACATTGGACCCAGAGAACAAGGAATTTGCTCAAAATTTACAAAATTAAAGATAGATTTTTCTTATTTGATTTTATGACTGTAAAAAAACACGTTGGGTAAAAACATAGACTACTTTCTGTTAGTATGTATATTTTCTGAGTGAATACGGTTTCATGAGTGCCCAGATCCTACAAAATTTGTAAGTTTGTCAAGCAAATTAGCATGATTTTGGGTATTAGGGCATGATGAAGGATAATCTTTTGAATCTTATTTCTTTTTGTGAATCATGTCTCTCTGGGCCTACTGTGTGAGGGTGCAAGTAGATATGAATTCAGGCTCTGAGAAATAAGGACATTATGGCCCTGGTTAAGATAAACACTTGACACATTAATATAGCCTATAGGTAGGGCCGTAAAGTTTGCTGAAAAATGGTTTATGCAGCCAATTAATAAACAAGGTTACAAATGTAGTTGTCAAACCCCCTAAAAATCCATGACCTTAAAAAGGACAAGCCTTGGATGTAAAACATCAGTTTGTAATCTTCCTAGTATTTAGTCTTGACTCACACTTTCTTCCTATTCTTGTAGAATGTGCCACCTGCGGTACTTCTTAGATTTCTACGAGAACACAGGTCAGAGTGGGCAGATAGCAGCATTGATGCTTATTCAGCTGCTGCCGTTAAGGTTGGTCCATGTAGTTTACCTGGAGTTCGAGCTGGAAGTTTTGGGGGTCAGGTTATTCTTCCGCTTGCTCACACAATTGAGCATGAAGAGGCAAGTGATTCTGCTCTGTGCTAAACTACATGCAGAAATATTATCAGCTTTCCTCTCGCACGCCATTATTGTGGATTGTCTTGATTTTGCTTTTATCTGATTGCTTGCCAATTTAATAAACTTTGAGTTTATGAATACAGTTTATGGAGGTCATTAAGCTTGAAAGTATGAGCCACTATCGAGAGGACATGATTATGGCTGGTGACATCTTCCTCTTGCAAGTAAGTATTAGTTTTCATTCGTTCATTTCATTGTCAAAGAAATTTCCTTACTTTATTACTTACAAGGGTAAGGATTATTGGAATGTAATCAACGCTATCTGTGTAATAGCACTAGGAGTGAGCCTCTCTGTTTAAAGGTTTCTGCTTTTCTTCTTACTTCTAGAACAACAAAACTTGATTTTCTGATGAGATTCTTAACTCAGTTTTTTGGATTAGCAAGTAAGTAATTTTTACGTTGTAGTTAGCGTACTGAATACCCTTTAACTATATTAACTTCCAAGTGAAATTTTTTGTGATCGCATTTTTCTGCAGCTTTGCAGCGGAGTGGATGAGAGTGCTGTTGGCACATGTGCCGAACTAATATTTGCTCCCATTGATGCATCTTTTTCTGATGATGCACCTATTATACCCTCTGGTTTCCGCATTATTCCTATTGAGTCTGGAATTGTAAGTGTTTATCTTAGATGATATAACCTCATCGTTTTTCATGGCTTTATATTTTCCATTATGCTTGAGTTATGTATATCATACTAATTATTTTGTTTAAATATAATGCAGGATGCCTCCAGTCCAAACCGCACACTTGACCTTGCCTCTGCTCTTGAAGTTGGACCCACTGGAAACAGAACATCTAGTGAAAACTCTGGTAAATCTGGGAGCACCAAATCTGTGATGACAATAGCATTCCAGTTTGCATTTGAAATCCACCTTCAAGAAAATGTAGCGGCCATGGCTCGACAGTATGTCCGGAGTATAATAGCTTCAGTGCAGAGGGTGGCATTGGCGCTCTCTCCTTCTTGTTTGGGTTCTCATGCTGGATTTCTGTCACCACCTGGCACTCCTGAAGCTCAGACACTTGCTCGATGGATCTGTCACAGCTATAGGTGTGTTGATCAAGTCTTGTATCATGCATTCATAGTCTTTTGTAAGATATTCTGAACCAAGTCAAATTATACTATATAATTTTGAACATTAGTTAACTTAGCTGTAATAACAATAAGAGATGAAATGTGATATATGTTACGTGTTTCTTTTTCTTAGAAACAAAAGGTTAGATATTTATTATATATTCCTGTGTCAGTGTATCTCAACGTTGATCTTTACAGGTTGTATCTAGGGGTTGAACTGCTTAAAAGTGAAGGAAGTGAATCCATTCTCAAAACCCTTTGGCATCACTCTGATGCGGTCATCTGTTGCTCTTTGAAGGTATTTCTTTTATTTGAATCCAAAAAAAAAAAAAAAACAATCTGCCTATACTCAAGGTTTGCATTAATACTCTTCAGAACACTTACTGTGTACACTGGAAAGTTGATCTGTTTTATATTTTATACAGGCACCGCCAGTATTTACATTTGCGAATCAGGCTGGTCTTGACATGCTTGAGACAACCTTGGTTGCACTTCAAGACATTACACTGGAAAAGATTTTTGATGACAATGGAAAGAAAACCCTGTGCTCTGAGTTCCCACAGATAATACAGCAGGTAAAGTGTTTTAAAATATCCGAAACGTCTAAATTTGTTTCACTAACAAAGAAAAAAAAAATCCACTGGAATTGAAAAATTAAAAATAATGATTATAAAAAATGAAATTCCATTGGGTGTTGGGGAGGCAGGAACGCCAAGAGCAGAGTGAAGTATATACTTGTCCTTTTGTTTCATGATCTTAAACCACCCACCAGAGGGAGAAAGCAAATTTCTCTGGTCTTATGGCAGGGAGTGACGAGCATAAAAACCTGACTGAGAATTTATACTACATGATCACGTGAGTATCACTGGGGTGAAACAATTTCGGTTCGGACCGGACCGAAATTTGGAGTGGGCGGTTTCAGTCCACAATGTGTGGGACCGAAGGGGTCCGGTCTGGTCCTGGGGTCTATAATTTTTGGACCTAACCAAACCGAAACCGACCGATTGAAATATTTATTTTTAAAAAAGATTATATATTATTTTTATATAGTAATTTTATAAGTTACTTATATAATTTTCATTTAATCTATTATCATTGACTATATTAAATGTTAAATCATATATGCTATCAATTAATAATATTGTATCATAAATCATATGCTAATATATGTAGATACATATTACATTCATACATACTCTACTATTTATACTTAATTAAAGAGGTAATATTTTTTTTTTAAAAATACCCAAGTTGCAAACAAGCATGAATAATGTATGTACAATGAAATTATTTGATATTCATTAACCATATATAAAATATAGGACATTATTAATAATTATGCATACTAAAGAGTAAAGTCTAAGTTAGTAAGTAGTAACTACCAACATCATAAATATAATTATAGTTAAATATTTTTTTAATGAGTTAGTTATATAATCCACATTAATAATTCACTTAATTTTAATTTCAGTAATTTAAATAAATTTTTTTATTAATTTGTTTGTAAAAAAAAAAAAAGAAACAAAAAAAAGTATTCAAAATAACTAATGGTCTGGTCCGGTCCACAAGAGGTGAACAATCCGGTTTGGTCTGAGAAAATTAGAGAGCATTGTTATGCATAAGCCTACACACTACACACTAAACTGTTTTTAATTTTTTTTCATTTTTTTTTTAGTCTTCTTGAAACATTTATATTTTTTTATTCATCATCCATATAATACACATTTAATAAGAGAAACAAATAAAAAAAAAAAAAGTTATGGTGTGTGGTGTGTAGGCTTATGCATAGATTTTTTCCTAGAGAGAATAGGAGACTGACCAATACAAGAGGGTTGCAAGGGAATCATTTTAGATATGCCTGAAAACCCTGAAGGAAACCACAGGACTGACTTTCTTGCATCACTGCAGAACTCAAGATTGACCTAAGGAAAAAAGTATACACCTCGATGTTAAGTGAGAGTAGAAAAACAGTTCCTTGAAATCTGAATGGAGTTACTCTTCATAAAGCAGAGAGACAAATGTTATCACTTTCATCTGAAATATTGTACCAAGCAGCTCGCTACACTTTTTGTCAGAGAATAGAAAAATAATCCCTTTCCATTTTTTTTTTTTTTTTTGGGTCCATGGGAGCAGGGTTTTATCTGTCTTCAAGGTGGCATTTGCTTATCTAGCATGGGGAGGCCAATCTCCTATGAAAGAGCAGTGGCGTGGAAGGTATTGAATGAAGAAGAGAATGCTCACTGTATCTGCTTCATGTTCATCAACTGGTCTTTCGTCTAAAATTTTGGAAACATGGGATGCAGAAAATTTATTAACATATATTTTCTATCCTATTGGGTATGGAGAAACCCTGGAATGCCTTTGTACTTGTTATGAACATGCTGCACAGAAATGCATCTATATGTGGTCCCATTTTTGGTAACTGGTTATCATATATTTTGCCATATTTGTGAATCCGAATGTTATGCCAGGAGAAGCATGACTTGGTTGGCGTTCCACTTTCTCCTTCTTCCTTCCAGTGATTCAATCAATTGGAATTTGCAATTACATTCACCTTGACAAGCTGTTTTTAATGTTGAGTACTCCTGTTACTCGTGATATCCCAAGTGTAAGTAACACCTGTTTAACATGCATTATGAGCATAATAGCCATATTTGTTTACACTTTGACTGGTGTTCACGACCCCTGATGGCTGTAAATACTGTAAAATATACGGTTTAATTATTTTCTAAAGACGTGAACCGTCTTCATGCTCGGGGCGTACTCATGCATGAAATTTAATCCATTTTGTGTAACCAAACGAGACCTTAGCTTCTAAATTGATTAATTAGGCCTATATAGTTCTACATATCTTCAAGTTTCACTTTCATCCCCATCCATTTGGTGTCGATCGAGACAACCAATTAATGGCATGCATACCAGACAACTAAAGCAAAAGGCGAAACAAAGTTGTCTCTAAGTGGATCGATGTGCTTTTGGTTTGAAAGTGGACGTGCTCTGGTCTCGACTCTCGAGATCGAGACGTGCCAACTGCTCCGAGAGACTCAGATAGCACACAAATTAGTGAGAATTTCAGTAGGTTTTGGATTAGAGGGAGATTGCAAAATAATAGATGCAGTGCATATCATTATCAATGTAGGAGGTGACCCATTTCAATAAAAGTCATGGTATGGTTCAATTTCCACATATTTTGTTGGGTTTGGCTTTACTATTATATTTGGTAATGATTTAATAAGGAATGCCCAAATCACATTCGAGTCCATATTGTGAAAGGATTATGAATGAATGATATGATTTGAATCCCAAAATTATTAAAATAGACATAAATTTATCCATTCACATAATAATGTTAAATAGACATAAATAATTAGAAAGGAATTTGATATATATTCTAATTAAGAGGTAGAATTATAACCACCAACGGTCACAAATGTGAGCCGGCCTGTAAATAGCTAGCTTTGGTAATATATATTCCATTAGATCTTGATCACCGACATCTTTTTTTAAGAAGATGATTAAGGGTAATTAAGGTCATTAATTAATTACGAAAATACTTGGAAGTGATTGATTAATAGGTTTCATCAATTAAATCTCTAGGTATCTCATGATGAAGACTACTCATATGAAAACACTAGCGATCATAAGTCATATTTAATTAGGAGATTTCAACGGCCATCACACATAATTAGGTCGTCTGTCCTTTCAATCCCCCATCTTTTTTACTTGACATTAAAATTGAAGTTTTTCAAAGGAAGAAGAATGTGAATCCACCAACATTCCCATTATATAATTACACTCTCTAGCTAGCTCTCAATTCTTTATTCTTTAATTAATCAAGAACAGCATATATATAAGCATATATATATACATGATTTAAATATATTATATATATATATATAAATAAATAAATTTATTGAGGAAATAAGCTGCAGTAGTACTTTAACCTTATCTTTTACATGCAGTACCCACCATGCATGCACGTTCAGGATAAATAAAGAATTAACCTCATGTGTCTTTTCCCAAGGTGGAGGAGCAACTAGCACAGCACGCTATGATGAAAATGGAGGACGGGTAGGGTCGTCATTCTCTGTAATTTGTACATTAGTGGGCGGCAATCATCGCAAGCAGGGAGATCGATGACCTTTGCTAGCTTTTTCCCAAAGGCAGGCCTATAATTCCACCACCACTACTACTTGTCAATTTAGTATAGATCAGGGTGATCAAAATGTTCCACATGAGATTTCCCTTGGAATATTTGACTTCAAAAATACTCTTCCATATCATCATACCCTAATTAATAAATGATCTATTTGATCTAATTCCTACCTACCCATTATAGATACGATGAATCAGCCACATAACCAAAAAGTCACGATTAACATTTTCTCACTGCCACTATATAAAATACTTTCTAATTTGTCTTTGAACTTAATGATCAATATTGTCCCTCACACATGAGTCGGCCTATTACATATCATGCTTTACATGAACAGATAAATAAGTTGAGAGCGATCTTTCATTTCGACCAGTACTCGGCCTTCCACCATCCAATTAATGGACCCTTTTATCACTAGAGTACTAGTACTCGATCTAGCTACTACCTGGCCTCCATGCATGCACATTAATTCCCATTTTTTGAAAAGTGACAGGTTCAATCCAGCTAACTCTTTATATGAAACAAGGGCTTCTGTTTCCCACTCCACACTTATACTGATCATCATCCATCTTTCGAGTACTACTTCAATCCCATCACTTCGTAATATCCGAATCTAGTGTCATTTCCATTGATATATATGGAACATACCAACATGATCAATTTCATTCCATCCTGTCCAAATGTCAAGTCTGATTAATTATTTATTTGTTGTATATGCCAATTTTAACCTAAACTTTATGATCTTAACCCAATGCGGATCCTGGATAAATGCAGGTAATAAATCCGCTTAATGTATGATTCTTTTTAGAACTTTACTACTCATCATCCTCACACACCATACATCATACTTTTTTGTAATTTTTGTAATTTTATTTTTCTTAAATTTATTGAATTTTTCTACTCATCATCCATATACCACATATTTGATAAGAGAAAAAAATTAAAAAAAAATAACATGGTGCATGGTGTGTGAGGATATAATGAATAGAATTTTTCTTCTTTTTATCCCAACCCCTGCCCTTGAGAAACTAAATCCTATCGATTTCTAAACATTATATTGTTTTAGACAACGTATGATTACAACGTACCACTCTTTCGGAGAAAGTATATACATAATATGTAAATTGAGCATTTATGACTAGTTATTTGTAATGAGAATAAATTAATTTTAATAAGAAATAACTAATAATAAATAAGCAATTTTTTTTTTTGTAGTGTACCAAATATATATTGATCGATGCAACACCAAAACTATATACCGGCCCCAAAGCACTTAGGATCTACATACACTCAATCTCAAACCCAAAATATATACCAAAGTTACTTAGTACTTTGTAATTCTGTCGAAACTCATCAATGTCTATGTTTAGGTTAATGAGTAATGTTATTATACCACCTAGTTAACTAATTTATATCACTCATTTTGTCCACTTGACGTTGTGAATTATTAAAAAATATATATTCAAAACAAAATAGGATCAAATAAATAAATAAATAACTTATTTAGAGGAATACTAAAACTCTCGATTTCTCGAAAATACAAAAAGATAAAGACTACAAATCTTTGATTCCCTTTTATCCTTTATATTTGTATTTTTTAATTTTTTTTAATAAATCACATGATACTATAATGCATGTAGTGCTACATCCATGAACAAAGTAAGTGATATAAATTAGGAAGCATAATGGTATTTCTCTTAAGTTAATAAGGCCGGGATGTAATTAATTAACCGTTGGATCAGTGGTTTTCACTGTACGTGGATACAGCCCCTCTTGATCAAAGCAAATATATACCGTTATTTTTTTTTATATTTCTCCCCGATTTTCCGTTCTCGATTTCTCTAACATGGCTTTGCATTCTGATATGTTATTAAATGCTATATAATTTGCAATATTCACGCAGCGATTAGCGCGCTGATCTTTTTCAGCTCCACTCCAAACTCGGTATAACAATGCAAGTACGTACGTAGATAATTATAGCAATATTTAGTGGGATGCATGCACTGCACTTCATGTATGTATCCAGTAGTTATAATGATTACGTTAAAACTCAAAATAGAACGTCTAACCTCTAATGAAAGAAACAGATCACAAGAAAAACTTTTGTAATATGGTCTACAAAGTAAAAAGCAAATAGGCAACCAAAAATTAAAAAGGCAAACAATTGAAGATCGAACGTCAACTTCTTTTACCCAGTGAATAAAAAAAATACTTGATGATAAGGGAGAGAGGGGGGAAAAGGGGGGTGAGAATCGTGATCAGATCGTAGCTTTCTTGTGTAAAAAGAATGGAGTCGAAGAACCTTTTGCATGGTCTCCAAGGACTATGATTAAAATCTTGAAGCTTTTGAGACGAAAGTATTTCAAATATCATGTCCGTGACAGCGAAACCAAGCTAGCTAGTTTGTTCCTTACAATGTCAGCTATTTTATACTATATGCTTAGACTGGTGTTTAGTGATGGAATCTTCTAACCATGTAAGCCCTCCACAAGTTCAGACTGAGCACAAGAGAAAAGGGATATTGTCAGTCACTACCATCATTGCATAGATGTATAAAAAAAGGGGGGGAAATCCTAATCACCATGATTACAATATAGAAAGAAAGGTGAGTCACAAGAAAGGTTGTGGCCGAACTTGGAAGGAAAGAGACTCATCCAAGCACTTTCTCCTTTTAACCAAAGTGGAGCACATTTAATGCTTAATCAAATTCTATATTTAACAAAATAATCAACTCGTGATCCAGCCTAACACTCTTTAAAACAACATCATCAATATTTTTATTTTTAAGCTCGATCGGCTCCATCGATCACTGCATGTTCGCATGCTTCATTGTCTATGACTTCTCCCCACAATTTTTATAACTGGTTAGGAAATTATCGATATATCCTGCCATTTATAACCAATCAAGTTTTTTTTTTTTTTTTTCCGCTTATTTTCTCTCGATATCTTTCTAAGTCAGTGAAGCAGGTTTTAAGTTTTCCAAGGACGACGTAGTTCAACATGCATTTAAATTATATGGTGCGCATGGATAGTATGCATGTGATGAAATATCTAAAACTCAATCCCTTTGACGACAGAAAGCATAAAAAGCATTCATCACTGCGTAAGCAAGCTCCTTCATACAGCTTTGTCCCTGGATATATATACAGCTTCTTGGCCAAAAGAAAGGAAAGAATCCATTTTAAGGACTGCCCGACAATGCGACAAACAGTAGCATCAACCCCTTGAATAGTACAGTACTGGTCCCCAGTGTACGTTGCTGCTTGACCCAACTCACTGATCAGGACCATTCAGCTGCCATTGCCCGTTTCTTACGTGTATGATTGTTAGAAATAGGGAAAAGTGATAGTACTGCTGGTGTAAGTACACGCGTGCTAGGCTCGGAATCTTCGGATAGACAAATAAATAAATAAAAACAGGCTATGAGTATTAATTAATGACGTTATCTTTGTCAAACAGTTTTCTTTTTGCTGAAAAAGAGCGGTATATATTTGTTGTACCCAAGGAAATATTGCAGACCCTGTTTAATTTCCCAGCGTAAAGGCATTGTTCCCGATATGAGCTGTTCATATAATAGATTTCTGGCATACTAATGTTGTCTCTAGCTTTATTTGGGGAGTATAAAAGGTAGTAGTAGGGCTGTTCATGAGCCATTTTAATCTGGGATTCGTCAACATATATATATATATATACACTATTGATCTTAAACTAATTATATAAATGACTTCGATCCCCCAGCCTTCGATTCCATCAAAGTTCATATGCAATCTAGCTTGATTCAGAAACTTGACAGACGCATCATAATTATATCGTTAATCCCTTTATTATTTTGATATTAATTATCGAAAATTTACTTGAAGTACTTGACAAACGCATTATAACTGACAGTGTTGTATTTATAATTTTTCTTATAAATTAATGCGATACCTCATACTAAATGATAAGGATAGATGATATTTGAGATTTTATATTGCTTGAAAATAAAAATTCTTATCCTTTATAATGATTTAATGAGACTCCAATTATGTCATTAACTAATTAACTAATAACTGAGTCCTTCGCATCGATACCTCATTTATGGAGAGGTGTTCTTCGTACTAACAGACTTGGTTTACCTCAGATTAGATGAGTTGGCGTGTTGAACGTTTTAGCTGGTTTTCCACGTTCTGGGTCATTGTTTTATTTGTTATTGGGGTATTGGTTTTTATGATTTTTTGGCATTCTTGGATTTATATAGTTGTTGGTTTGAATAAAATCTCAAGGTGCCGTCCCCTTTTGAAATAATAATAATAATAATAATTTTATAGTATAGCCTACGTACGTGACTTGAGCTATATTGGGGCGTTACAATTAAAACTTGAGGTCGATTAATTATGATGTTAGCCAAGAAAATTGATATACTGGTTTAATTTATCACAAGTACTCAATAAAATATGAGCGATGCTAGTCCCACCGCTGGGAGCTCCCGCTCTCGCTAGTTTAATATTCATGTGTTTTTTTTTTCTTTTTACATCTATTTTTTTAATACATTTAAATACTTTTAAAAAAGTAAAAAAATTCATAATATTATTTAAAAATACTTACTTAATCATTAAATAAAAATAAAAAATAAAATAAAATAAAAAATCAAAATAGTAAAGACTAACTGTAGAAACCATTAATAAGAGTAGCTTTCATATAATATTTGTACTTGTATTTTGATCTTTGATAATTTGTTGACAGATGCAATCAAAAAGTACTCCATATTTTACAATTTTTTATTACCCTTCCGACCGTTCAAAATCCTTTTAGCGGGACGTTTATAATTAGTTGCCAGAACATTAATAAAGAGTTGCATTTTTTTTTCCTATTTACTGTATATATAAAGTGACTTCATATTGTTTTTTTTTTCTAATTTACCTGACAATGATATTGAACGGCCACCGACTTTGTTGACTTAAGGATATCTAGTACTGATTAAGTTCTTTGACCTAATTATATTATAATTTTCTTTTTGTTTTTTCAAGGGACAAAAGATCACAAATCATGATCATGTTGATCAGTTTTGAAGAACTGCATGCATGCCATGAATTGATCATGTTGTTCATAGTGAGAGAGATCGAAAGAGAGAGATGTCAGAGAAAAAGCTTTAGTTCATATAATGGCATTTAGTTTATCTACATGTTTCGACTCACTAGTATGTAAAACATACCATTAATTAACAAAAGCAGATTTGAGTAACCATAGTAGTACCTTAATTAATTATATAAAAATTAAAAAAATAGAAAAAAAAGAGGTAAATAAAAATCTTAGGGGGGCAAATTCTTCTAATAATTAGTTGATCAAGAAAACTTTAGGACTGAAACGCAAGAACTTGAACTGATCAACACAGACTGGAGGGTTTTCAAGACGTCGCTTGCGCATGGTCTAGCCGTGGGGTCAGTGGCGGTGCAGTGGAGGGCTAGGTTCATGGTTTCAACGATCTCGTTCTGATTATGATCCGTTGTTGCATCTCCCCTAATCATCCTATCAATCCACACATCAAGATGACAGTCTGAGTAGCAATAACGAGCCCACTCCACGATGTTCTCGTGCATGCCAAATTCCGTGTCAGCGGGGCTTTTTCCTGTCAGCAGTTCGATCAAGAAGAGACCAAATCCATAGATATCAGTCTCCTCTGAGATGTCTTTGCTTTGTCTGGCTTCTGCAATCAATTCCAAAACTCCATCTGGTTAATGGATTTTCGATCTACAATTTTTATGAACGAGGTACGTACGTACGTACGTACGTACGTGCATGGGTTAATAATATATAAAAGACGTACGTACGCCAATTTTTGCCAATCGGAGCATGCGGCCACATGATCTACTAGACTTTGAATTTAAATGCAAGCTGACATATATATATAAATATATGATGCTATTGCTCCAAAGTATGCATATATATATATAATAAATTAACCTAAATCTTAAACATACAAAAACTAGCCTGGCCATGATTAATATTCTTAAAAAAAATTTCATAAAGATTAACAATTATACCTAAAGATTAACAATTTATAATGTCATAAAATGCTCGATCTAAGAATTTTAAGGAAGGAATTTTTTATCGACATTTACGTGAAAAAGAGATTTTATATAAAAAAAAAAAGTGAATCCAAACAGGGATGATGATGCATGTACTAATTATATAAAGTCATCATAAGTGGTAAATTAATCCTAATATGTCCAATTGTTATCATAAAGGGTAAATTAGTCATGTACGTACGTACCTGGGGCTACGCAGCCTGAAGGTATGATCAAGCACTTGTTCTCCATACAAGCCAACCGGCCAGGAAGGTCCAAACTAAGGCGAGCCTCGTCTTTTCCGTCAACCAGAACTTTCTCTGGCGATATTATACCCACCAGAACACTCGGCGAACAGTAGCCATGCAAAAAGTTTAGTGCTTTCGCAATGCCAATGGCAATTTTACGTCGCCTCTCCCAACTCAAGTTGCCAAGAATTTCACTCAAAATTTTCCCTTCCGCATTCCCGTAAACTAAAAATCCTCCCTTTTCTGTCGACCGGCATACTCCGATCAACCTAATGATGTTTGGATGCTGAAGCCTACCAAATTCGGCGATGACAGACCAGAAACTCGGTGGGATTGAATTTGCATCATTCATTTCCTTCACGACGAACTGCACGTTGCTGATCATGAAAGACTTCCCTCTGTAGAATCTCTCTTTTCCCTCTCTCATGATTACATTTTCTTGTTTCGCCGATGATAATATATCTTCGATTGTTATGGATTTTGAAGCCCTGGAATCAAAGAATTGCATTTCCCACAATATTCCATCTTCGTTTTCCACTCTTTTCAGCTCCAATTCCTTTCGTCGCTGAATGAAAAGGATGACAAGAGCAGCAAGAGCAAACATTGCTAACGCAACCAAAAAGCAAGTGAGAACATACCACCACATGCGACCTTTTAGGTTTTTGCATGGCGGCAAACCGCTCGAAGCATCGCCGCCGCAAAGATTGTTGCCTGCAACGGCGCTGGCATTTATGGCAAGAAATGCTCCAGTGGACGGTAATCTTCCATGGAAGTGATTATGGGAGATATTCACTTCTCCGAGGGATTCTATTCTTCCTAAATTTGGTGGAATTTCTCCGGACAACTGGTTTGCAGATAAATCAAGCTGACCGAGAGCTGGCAGTTCAGCGAGATTGATTGGTATATTTCCACTGAGGTGGTTGTGGCTGAGGTCTAAACTCACAAGCTTCTTGCATGATGACAATTCTTCTGGAATATTACCAGAGAGCTTGTTTTCGCTTAGCTGTAACAGCATTAGATCTGATAATCTCCCAAAGCTCTCGGGGATATTCCCTGAAAACTGATTTTCCGATAAGTCCAAGTTCTGAAGCTTGACACTGCCAAATGAGCCCGGCAACTCCCCGAAAATTTTGTTTTTCGCCAAACTCAGCATTTCCAGTGATGGCATATCCCACTTTTGCCCATCGATTCTGCCAGAAAGATTGTTGCCTGAGACATCCAAGAAGTATACTAGCGGCAGTTTTGTGAACTCGGACGATAAATCCCCGGAGAGACGATTGTTTTGGATACGTACTCGTCGTAAGCTTATGCAAGAACTCAAACTCTGGGGAATTTCGCCTTGGAGAGAATTAGAGAAGAGAATGAGCTTAAAAAGTCGACCCGAGTTGCACAAGCTTTTTGGTATTTTTCCGACGAGAAAATTGCTGGAAAGGTCGACTATAGTGAAATTGTTTCGCCTTCCAAGGTCTTCAGGGATCTTGCCAGATAACTTATTCGACCATAATTGGAGGACTTGAAGCCGAGGCAGAGAAGCTAAAGCAGCAGGAATCTTTCCGGTCAAGTTATTGGAGAAAAGATGAAGAATCTCCAACTTTTGCAACTCACTTATGAGTTCCGGGATCTCACCCGAAAGAGAGTTATCGCTAAGATCAAGCGAGACAAGCTTTTTGAGATTGAAAAGTGATCTTGGAATAGGACCCGTGAGCTTGTTATTGTAGAGGAAGAGATACTGAAGATTGATGAGGTTCCCGAGAGATGATGGAATTTGTCCACTCAGATTGTTGTAGACAAGATCAAGATGATTTAGAGAAGTCAGGTCTCCGATCTCTTTTGGAATTTCACCCGAAAGATTGTTGTAGCCAAGGTAAATCCATTTCAAGTTCTTCATTCGGCCTATTTCACCAGGGATTAGACCAACTAGCCGGTTAGAAGCCAAAGTAAAGACTTGCAAAACTGTGAGATTTGATATGGAATTTGGGATTTTACCCCCCAAAATATTTCCACCCAGATCAAGAAATTTTAGGCTCCAAAGCAATCCGATGTTGTCTGGAATTTTACCCGAGAGCATGTTGTTGGAGAGATCTAATGTTTCGAGGCGGGAAATGGAAATGCTGGGCAATGGACCTGATAGATTGTTGTTACTAAGATTGAGATAAAGAAGAGAAGGGCAAGAAAATAAATTATGAGGAATTTCGCCCAAGAGCTGATTGTCAGAGAGGTCAATAATTTCGACATACTGCAACTGGAAAATTGAGACAGAAATTTTCCCAGAGATGTTCTTCCCGGATAGCTCAATTTTTTTAACGTGGGGAGGTTTGTCACAGGTTATGCCGTGCCAATTGCAAAAGCTGGTAGAGGAGCTCCAGTTGGAAAGAAAGCCTAAGGGGTCTTTGATCGAAGCTCTGAACAGCAAGAGGGACTCTAATTCCTCACCATACAACGCGGGGAGATTTGTGAGGAATAAGAACAAGAACATGAACATGGACAATGTCCATGAACATGTTTCAGCTCCTTTCTCGGCCATGTCTATCTTGGTTTATGTAACATCTACGTAACAGATGAAATCAGAGGAGGAGATGAAAGTTCTTACTAAAATGATAAGAGCATTTTCTCCCCACCAAAGATAAAGATATTGTTGGTCATCAATTCTCGGATCCCAAGCTGTCAAAAGGAAAGCAAACAATAAGACAAATATTAACACGATTTTCTACATGGAATTCCTAGCTTTAATTGAAGTATATAGTGTGTAGTAAGGCATTTCTCTTTAATTAAGGAACTTACCACATTTGCATGAGATTATTATGAAACCAAGCACTGATCGATCGATCTAGAACCTGTACTAAGCAAAAAAGAACAGAATCAGACAAAATGCATCTCCATAATTAACACTCATGTTCGAGAAAAGAGAACCAGGAGAATTGCATGCATGTATGATCTAAACTCATCTTTTTAGACAATATAATTGCAATATAACCATGCAAGGTGGGGAAAGAAGTTTAGGATAACATCAGCTTGTAACGTACCTCATGAATCGCATATGAATGGAAATATAGCAGAAAGTGAAGATTTGTAGTTAAGAAACGTGGATTAAAAGAGAAGAAAGGAGGACAGGTTTTGAACTATTGAAGAGGCTAGGGTGAGAGACATTAATGAGACATACAACTACTTAAATAGGAGGGGGGGTTAAAGATCATGTAGAAATTTAAGGCCACGGTTCGAGGGAATAATTGCGAAACTGCACCTTGACTTCCTTTAGAATCATGTTTGAACACGAACGGTTGAAAGGGAAACAGGGACATATGTTGGAAAAGGCCTCTGATTTTGTCGGATTATTTACCAAAATTCTCTTTTGACCGACTGACTTGGGATAGTGACAAGGGTAATGATCTGTAACCGTTGAAAAGTTTGAAAAGTTTTATGGGCATGTGATTGTGTATGCCGTTCATGTTGTACTTGTTTACACTTGCTTTCGAATAAAGTTTTCAATCTGTTCAATCAAATTATGAACATAAATATTGGTATGGCGCATGTTGATAATTAATTATGAATAAGATTTTAATGTTTGGAAAGAGCTAGGTAGCACAACCCCATGCATTTGCTTACATTTTAAGAGGTAATTACTCAAATGCCTAGCTAGTGGTATTCTATTAATCTATAATAATTTCTTTTTTATCGTAAAGTTTATTATTCCCGATCACACTTTGACTTATTTAGAAACTACCATTCAAACTGTTGATATATAAAACTACTTAAAATATGTATTAGATCAATAAATATGACTGGAACGGACAAAATATAGAATGAAGAATAATAATATTGCTCATAATAATAATATTAATAGCTACAACATTCACAATTTTGGCCAAAATTACCCGACCTTGTAATTTTAAGGACCTGATTAGACTTATATTAAGGGTAAACAAGATCATTTCATCTTCTCCTTTTGCAACCAATTGTTCAGATTTAGCCCTCTAGTTTCTATATATTGGGCAATCAATAGAACATCATTTTTTTCCTCGGCTTCTATTTTCAGGCTTAGTTGGAATTTCATTAATCATTAAAGCATCCATGAAATGGACTGTCATTGGTTGTTTACAGTACTTTGTCAGACAAAATTATGACATAGAAATTCAGATTAATTCGAATTTGAACCTTAGACTGTAATTTTAAAGAAGTGAGGACGACAACTAGCAAGTCAGATAGGGAAAAGGACGAACTTCCTTGCATTAAAGCAATATTCTTGAAACCCTTTTGTTTGGACTCTTTATGAATCCTCTTGGATTCTCTCTCGCAGTAGAGAGAGAGGAAAAAAAACTTTAAAGTCAGAAAAAGAGTACAAGCACATAGAAGGAGTTACAAGCTTAGGCAAAGAGAAGTGAGAAGATCAGTACTGAGGTTGTAAAGCAGGAGAGAGAGAGAGAGAGAGAGAGAGAGCAAAGCAGAGGAATGAAAAGAAAAAGTTGGTGGTCTTTACGTTACATACACTATGCTAGCTCGTGCAAACCCTCTTTCACCCCCGTTCTGCTTTTGGGACCCAAAGTCTCTTTCTCGAAGGAATATACAGTGTGTGGTCTTTATCCCACCCGGCATGCCGGTCTTCTCCATTTTCTAGGGTTTTACACCCTCCCATACTATCCCCATGCATGGTATTTTTTCACTTTCTCTTTTTAGACCTTTTTTAGGTTGTATTTGTGAAGTGAGATGACTAATTAGTATTTAATATTTTATTATTATTTTTTTATTACTATTTACAAATCATTTAAGATCAACTCACTGCCAAAACGTAACCTTAAGCATTGTATTGAAACAACAAAGTATACAATATAATTAGTACAAGCAGAAAAGGTGGAAGAAAGAAAGAAAAAGAAATTAATTAATAAAGAAACCATTTGGAAAGAACATTATTTTGATAGAATATATATGTGTGTGTATATATATATATATATTAATGTTTTCAAGCACCGAAGGAAGTGTTTATATATTTTCTACATATATAATATATGTTATGTCAATCGTGGTCTCAACATATACTAAGAATCCATTTGGAATCTACCTGAAACTACTGAAAAGTTATAAGCAATTATTTGGGGAGGCAGACGGAGGAATATTTGAAAAAATAGTGGGTTGCGCAAACAAAAAGTAAAGTATATATTTTTAAAGACCACAATAAATTGATCAGAAAATATGTTGGGTCCAGGCCGCAGAGGATGGCCAGATTCTTCGAGAATAATTGAGGCTCAAGTTGTACGTACCCAGTGATCTGCTTTACCGGTGATCATCAAATATATCTATATATATTTGTACTCTTGGAATATGTGTCTTGCATTAATTCTGAACATTTTACCTATACTTAAGGCTAAGGTTTAGATGCGATGAGATCAAATTTGTAATAAATTGATCAGAAAATATGTTGGGTCCAGGCCGCAGAGGATGGCCAGATTCTTCGAGAATAATTGAGGCTCAAGTTGTACGTACCCAGTGATCTGCTTTACCAGTGATCATCAAATATATCTATATATATTTGTACTCTTGGAATATGTGTCTTGCATTAATTCTGAACATTTTACCTATACTTAAGGCTAAGGTTTAGATGCGATGAGATCAAATTTGCATAAGCTTCCTTGTAATATTTAACCTTTCGAGTTGAAGGAAATGAAAACTCGAAAGAACTTTAAGCGCCAGTCTCGCTCCTCCATAGCTATCTGTCACCAGCTGTCATCTAGATCACAAGCATTAATGTAGACGAAACTATGTTTTCTTACTTCTTTTTCTTTTGATGAAAAACCTGGGTTTTTTTATCGGACATCATTGTTCACGCTTTCCGAATAAATGGCAAGCAAACTCAGCAATTGGTCTAGATTTACATCCTGTCATCCAATGATCGTGCACGAGAATATATCTATATGTATGTAATATTCTAGAATCCATGTCATAAAGTATTATGATCGATTATCGGTCATGATGTTTCCGGGGTTTCTTATATTAATTTATGGCATATATGATTCGACTGCATGCAATTAATTAGTTCAACATTAATGAAAAGTTTATATATATATATATATATATATGCTGTAAAGAGCAAAACCAGGTTCGGTGCTTCGTTTGTACTTATACTAATTAATGAGGCATGCACTTTTCATTTCTATACATTTTATAATGTTCGATCGTTATTTTATTTTATTTTTAATTTAAGTTATCACTTTTTCCCTTAATTAGGTCAGCATGACGTGGAACCGACCATTTCCCTTAAATAAGGGTACTATATCTAATATCTCTTTCGAAATCCCATGTAGGGCGTAATGTTCATAGTTAGTGGTCCAGTGCAGCCATGCACTACTTAGCCCAAAACTTTAATAAAATGGTTTGACTAATTAACGACTATATATATTATTATAGTAGCAATGGCGGTAAGCATTAATGCTTTTTATTTTTTTATTTTCCCACTACTTTATAAAAAGAATAAATTTCCAATTCAGTCTCTGATCTACAAATGTCGGGCGCAAGGGTCCACTAAGATTACTGCTAACATGGGCTACTTATAATGTATCCAAGAGCAGCTCAACGTCTCAGTATCACATGGCATCAACTGCATGGGTGGATGTGAATTTAGATTAATTGCCGACGATTCAAATTCTCCAAATTCTTCAAAAGGTGCATGAAAAATTAAACTCCTCTGCATGCAACATCAAACCCACTAAGGGTCGTTCTCATTCGGTGATTTAGGTATGAAATCCAACGAAAAGAAAAACGAAGTCCGATGTAAAGTAAAATACAGTATAATAAAAGAACTTATAATTAACAAACTGAACTATGCAAAGTACTGCGGGTGGGCAAAATTAATACAGTTATTTACATATATAGTCATGATCTAAATAAAGATCAGTACTGCCAGCTGACCAACTGAAACTTGATCACTTAACTGTAAATCGTGAATCTTCGGACCAAAATATCTACATGATGAGTCGACGTTCTTCGTTATCTTTAACTTATAAGTAAATAAGTTGGCAAAAGTAGCACCACCACATAATTATATAAGACCAGTACATGACACAAACATACAGGTAATTTCTACTTAATTCTGAATTTAAAGGTCTTCGACTGCAAATTATTAAACCTGGCCTGGTACTTTACAAAGGCTTGGCCTAGTTTTTCTTTTAATTTACTGGAAACATATGCCAACGGATTAGCTTAGTACTGTTGTTAATCGATCTGAGGATGATCGAGGCCGAGCCACAGTACTATATATAATATATAAAATTTATAGTTCACCAATATCATTTTCATCGTGGACCCTGACTGAGCTACAAAAATCACATGCACTTTTATCCTTTAAGAAAGGTGGCTCATCTTCCATGCTAGCTCTTTTAAACCCTAGAGAAAGTGGAGGGGTATTGCACGTGTGAAATTGATCACGTACGTGCTATGTGAGATTTTGCTTGCATGCACCAAGCTAGCCTAGCTTTAGTTGAGATTAGCTCGATCAAAGTAATTTTTCGGGTTTGAGAAATTGGTTGGGACCATAATTCTCAATTATCGATCATCATATATATGTGACTCATGATAAACATGACCTACATTATATATGTACGTCAGGGCCGGCTCTTCCACTAGGCAAGTTAGGCAATTGCCTAAGGCCCCTAGTGGAAGAAGGTCCCAAAAAAAAAATTAAGTAGAAATGTTTAAATTGAAAAAAAAAATCTAATTAAAAAAATTAATTAACTTAATGAGAATTAAAAGTATCAAATAGATATATGTTATTATTAGTAATAGTATCAAATAGTATCAAGTATCCCACATAATAATTATTTTAGGTACTCTCATTCTAGGAATAGACTTTTTTTTTGTCATTATTAGTTTAATATATAATGTAAAAATTATAAATAGTAAAATCTAAATTTTGAGTGTTTATAATTTTTTTTTGTGTAATCATTTGTAGAGGCAAGGGCCCACTTTTCCCAAATGTGTATGTTATTTATATAACTTTATTGAAAATAATAATTATAATTGCTTCTATGACTTATTTGGATACTAAGAATATATCATGATATTTGTGAATAGTAATAAAATAATTTGTGAATAATAGTGAAATAGTTTGAGTTAAAGTGTTTTATTAGATTTTGAAAAATGAGAGAGAAAAAATAGAATTTGAGAACATCAATAGCTAAGAACAATTATGTTTCCAAGGGCTCCAAGAGTCTAAAGCACAATCTTGTAAAACTAGATTCGATAAAATCCTCTCTAAGTCCGAATTTTTCTAATAAAAATTAAGTCGGTTATTAGTTGAAAAGACGGTATAAAATCTTAATCAATAATTTTACTTTGCAAAACAATAGGAATTATTTTTAAATAAGAATATAATATAAAATTAAAATTAATATATTTATTCTATAAAAAAAAATTAATATATTTAATTTTACTTTAAAAAAAAAAGCCTCAATAAAAATTTTAGCCTTAGGCCCCTGAACCTATTGAGCCGGCCCTGATGTACGTGTAGACTGAGGACCTACAATATTATATATAGGTTATATATGGCTACTCAGAGAACTAGTAGTGGACTCAACAAAATTATATTTTGGTTAAAATTTAACTAGATTGCATAAAAACTCACTATATTGGACTTAACAAAACTACAATACTTTTAACTTTGATTATTTTCACTGGCCAAATCTGTTGAGTTTAAATTACTAGCCAAATATTATTTTGGCATAAAAAATTCCATCAGCCGCGTGCTATTCGTTTCGCGCGAACTTACAATTCCAGAAAATTCATCTTCATCTCAAAAGCACGAAGTGCCCAAATCCCCAACTCAACCACATAAGGCGGCCAGTCTCTGTCAGTCATCAATTCAATGACGTGGCATCATTTTGCTGGAGTGCTTTAAGTTCTAGTTCTACAATATTATGATTAAATGATACCAAATTTTTCTTTTAAAATCTAATAACAACCTTAGAAAATTAATATGTAGTTTTTTAATAATGAATAAATATTCAAATTACAATTAGAATTAAATTTAATAAAAATGTCAAAATCAATATTTTAATAGAATAGTGATAGATTTGAAGAGTCTGTTATTTGGTATTATTGAAAAGTGGCTAGCTAAAATTATAAAAGTGAATTTTCTAATCAAATTTTGGCCAAATTTTGTTGAATCCACTACTAATGCTCTCACCGTTGATATATCTACCAATCGTCGATCGCTAATTATCGATAATCAAATCCCAATTTGGGGCTTAGTTTGTTTTATCGATCTCTTGAACAAGCTGGAAACCAGCCCATGCAATATTTATGATGGTTCTAATTTCCATCCATCAAAAATGGAACTGGAGCGGCTGGTATCAGCTAACAGTAAACTAATTAATTATAAATTTATAATTTGTTGGAGATACTTCAAAACGACTCGAGGTCTTTTTGGTTTCAAAGAAAAGAAAATGCACAGCTGCAGATCTCCTAATTATATGGTAGTTTGGGTAATTTTTCTCAATCCCATGAAACATGTTGAAATCACATTAATTTATATTCGCTCACCCAAAAGCAAAGAAAAAGACAAATAAATACATTTTGCTCACACGAGTATTTCTTCCCACAGATCATAGCCCAATTACTAAGTACTGAAGCTTAATTTAGATGGCCTGCAGGCTTGTTGATTAATATATAGGAACGAGCTTTGGATTGCAGGCGCTAATGCATGCTTTAACATGTATTTATTCAAAATTATTTTCTTGATAGAGTCAACTTGGTATATTAATGGACCCTATGGTACAAGAAATCGGCCAGTATTTGGGTAAAATCACCTTAGTACTGCATGCATGCATGGAGAATTAAAAATTAAGAATCTACTTATAAATTCTTAAATTGCAAATCAAAGAGAAGAAGAAATTAATCGAGCAACGTACGTTAGTACGGGTGTATAGCCAGACTGAAATACTTTTAACGATTGGAGCATGCAACCACATTAATTAAATTTTTGAAAATTTATTGTATATATGATGAATATATAGCCCAATCAGTCGGTCGTATCCAGTAGATATACGTACCACAAAAGTAACATGACCAGGCCGGTAAGGAGTTTGTTCATCAATATTGCTAAACTAATTAATAATATAATTAGTTTCTAAGATCAATCTTTGGAAAACAGCTCGTGCTTCGGCCTAACTTTGTCATTGACGAGTTCTTGGAGCTCCTGTTTTCACCGCTTCTTTTCGCTATATCTCTCAGTATGCATGCCAACGAGAGGTTCGGGTTGAGCCTGGCTAAATTGTTGAATTTCTGGAAAAACTCCCTGTGAGAGGCGACCGCATCTCCAGTGGATGTTTTTGGAGCTCGAATTAGCCTTTCTTTTACAGCTTCGGAACAAAGGCCGCATACCCAATTTCCTGAATAAGATTCTTGAACCTCTACGATGTAGGCCGGGGTGCAGTCCTCTTTAAGGCCACAGCATTTGCATTCAGCTTGCTCGACTTCATTGACTATGGCATCATTAATGGTCTCTAATTCCTTGCTATATTTTTCTATCTCCAGAGATATGTCGGAGACCACCTTTCGCAGCCCGATCTGTTCATTCTGGAATAAGATGAAGAGAGAGGAAACCAGGCCATGCATTAGCTCGATAATATATATATATATATAACAAGTGAAATAAGCAATGTAACACTAAATTAACGACATATCTGTGGAGATAGATTAGGAAATGGAATAGTACCTCTGCTTCACTAAGTGATTTTGATTCCATGTCTTTCTAATTAAAGAAGTTAGCTTCACTTCAATTCAGACTCGTGTATACATTTGTACGTACAAAATAAGTGGCGGTTTTGGGTCTTTTATAAGTGATCAGAAGAATCGATCTTATCTTAAAGTGGATAGAATCAACAGGGAAGTGGACGTCGTTGTCATAATAGGCCAGCTAGCTTATCGAGCGCAATTTCCATGAGGATTGAACGCTTTACAGGCTAAAATATCTCAAATTTCACGGATGAGGCCGGTTGCTTTTTCATTGATGTGCAAATTGCAGAGCTTGGAGGAACGGCCAGGAGGCGGGCAGTAGCTAGCTAGGGCTTTTTCTGCAGTCTGCAGTGCTGCAACAATCGATATTGAAGAAGACATGGAATACTAATCGTTTTCCTTACTCGTGATCAGGACTCACGAGATCCATTATAAGGAACCCGATTTGATTGTGTTTTGCTAAAACACATGCCTGCATGAGACAGACTTACGTGCATCTTTGTAATTCAATTGGCCTGATCTGACTATATATATATATATATATATATATCTCTTAAACTGCATGCTCGTAGTCATATAAACTGTTGAATATTTTAAAATCGGAGAGGGGAAATTAAATGAAGCTCACTCAGGAACTAGAAGAGAGACAGAATTAGCAGTCAAAAGACACCGTATATATTTATCGCTCTTTTCCTAATTAATTTATTTTGGCCTCGTTGAAATTGAAGAAAGAGATGAGATGAAAAAATTGTGAGCAACAGTGAAATAATTTGTGAATAGCAGTAAAATGACGTTTGGGTTAATACTTTTTTTGAAATTTTGGTAAAGAAGAGAGAAAAAGTTAAATAAAAATATTATAATTTATTATTTTTTAATATTATTTTCGTTTTAGAATTTGAAAAAGTTGAATTATCTTTTGTATTTTTTCTAAAAATTTAAAAAACTTATAATGATTAAATAATGAATAAATGAGTAAATTGAATTTTTTAAAAAACAAAAAGATTAAAATATGTTTTATGTTTGTCTTTTAAATAATATTTAGAAAGAAGCTAGATGGATTCCAAAGGAGACCTTTGTCTCCCCTCAGAAGTTGCATTGTTCTGTTTGGGTCACGGCCTTCTTAAGGCTTCATTTGTTTTCGCAAATGCTTTCATCTCATCTAATTATTATAATTTTTTCAAATTTTCATATAAAATAAAATAAATAATTTATTTTTTAAAATTTTAAAATAAAAATAATATTAAAATTATATATTCTAAAAATATTTTACTGTATAGATGCAGCCCATTACAATACATTTTTCTGTAACCAAGCACGGCCTTCTTAAAGCTGAATAAATTGTGGGTCTTGGACTCGGCCACATCTCCTACAAGTCCAGGTTAACTAGAAGCCTGGAGATTACAGGCCCAATTTTCTCCCAACAGACTTATTTAAAAATAAAATACTAGTTTATTGACATTCTGTATATACGTATGTGCCACTGGTTTCTATTTTTTATAATAAAAAAATCTACTCATTATCCTATTATTCTGACAAAAAAAAAGGCGGTTTTTAATCACTTTTTTCTCACTAACTATTAACTTCCTAAATAAATCATTCGACTTGGCATCTCTAATTAAGAAGCATTCCCATTGGTCGGGCCTTGACCAATATTCCATTTAAGAAAGATTCTGATATTGAATTATTCATCTATTAATTAAAATAATAATAAAATATTATTAATTTAACTTTTTAATAATTTTTTATCTAATTTATTTTTCTCATATTTTTCAATTCAAACCTATTGTGAATTGTATGAATCCAAGCACTTATATAATAATAATAATAATAATAATAATAATAATAATTAGTGGTGCAAATGTTATGTAGCAACAAAATGAAAGAGAAATTAATATAAATTATCCAATACAGGTGAATAGATAATAACCATATAAATATAGAGAGTTACTGTAACTAACAAACAATATATTTACCTTTTGCCAATATTTATTTTTTACCTCTTCCAATGTAGACGAAGCTTTTAAGAGATTGTTAGCCAAATTTTAGTTTGTATTTACATTTGGCTAGGCAATGACATCCTTTAATAAAATGTAAGCGTACAGGCCGTTCTAGGAGATTATAGTTAAAACATTCCCATGTTATGTATTTTAAATTTATATATATTTAAAATTGTTAACTAATTCTCAAAAAATTATCTCAATCCGATCGACTATGCAAGGGAATGTAAAATAATTCTTTACATGCAGTACCACCCTAAACGTTTTTTTTTATACCATAATTTTTTTATATAACTTTTTCTCCATATATCTCTCCCTCTCTTTTTTAATTACAAGCCTTTAACCCGCGCAATGAGCAGACTGTTAATTATACTAAATTTTACAAATCTAAATAATTGATTATATATTAAAAAAGAGTGCCAAATATATATTAAAAAATTACATCTAGTACTAATGAATAATTATTTTTACTTATTTTATTTTTCCAAAAAATTTAGTAAATTGGGTAATTTTCAAAATGCTCAAAATGATAGTGAAACTATAATATGTTTGAAGGATATTTGCCAAATCGGTGTCGTGAAAGACAGTTATTCTTTCAGTCAGTTATTTTAACATGCATTTGGGTTACCTGGTCAACCGACTGGAAGACATTTTTTGGATGTTAACCCAAGTTCACTGAAAATCAGTTCCAAAAATGAAAAACTTGGTAAGCCGAACTGGACAAAAAGGTCCTCCGACCCAACTAGATCCCACACGATCCAACTCTTACCTTCGAATTCGACTCTACCTAGCAAAAAATCTTACCATGTTAATTTCCTACTCCAATCTAGGAACCTCCGAGCAAACGCCGATCAATCAACAATCGACTACCCAACACACCTAAAAAGAAAAATAAAACAATATAAAATTAACATGAAACGATTGAAAGATTTAGAACCTAGAACTTATATTGGAAAGGAAATTAAAAAGGCATGCATTTTGAAGAGAAAAATATTATCACCCAATGAAGACGACCCAGATGGGAAGTTTGAGAGAATCTAAAATCTGAGAAGAGGCATAAGAAGAAGAAAGAAATTAGTAATTACTCACATAACTTTGGATTGAAGTTTCTATCACGGAGCCAAGGTGAAATCTCTCATTTGATTTTTTTTTTTTTAAAGAGCAAGAGAGGGACTCATGGAGGGTTGCTCAGCGCAATGCGTGAGGCCAAGTGACACAGAATGCCGAGGTAGTGTTGCGACGCCATGCAGTTAAAATGTTAGACCTTCGTGCCTTATATACCCTAGTCCTCCATTCTTCTGCTTCCTATCAAAACCCCGTCGAGAGTTCTTTGATTTCTTTTACCCAGGTTCGATCGTCTCTCTTTGTTATGCTTTCCTCTATTTTATTTTCGCCGATCATCTCTGCTGCACAATATGGGTTTTCTCTTCTAATTGCGTTGGTTGTTGGCTAAAATGGAAGAATTTTCTTTACTATTAAAGATTCGGATTTTCCTTCAACACTTACCATTGTTGATGGTTTTCTTATGCTATCGTTTATGGATGGAGAAAATTGATTTCAGATGGTAACAATAAAAGTTTCTGTGTTTCTTGTTTTCCTTCAATAGTTACCGTGGGTCATGGTTTTCTTATGATATTGTTTGGCAATGAAGAAAAGTGCTTTCAGAAGGTATCAGTAATTCTTTTTTGCTTCTTGCTTATCTATCCTAACGCTATGGAGAAAGCGACGGTTTCATAGTTGTTCGTATTTATATTATGTTGTTAGGTTGCATCTTTTGATGGTTAATTTAAGAATCTTGCATTTTTTAAAGGATGTGATCTTCTTCGTGTTAGTTTTTTCTTGATGCACTGTCCATCATCTTCGTTGCCGAACCTAGATTAGATCGGTATTTGGTTCCAAGATATCACAATGACCGGTGAAAGGGTTTAATACCAAAAAATTGAAAGTCGGTATTTGGTTCCAAGTATTCACCACTTGATGTTTGGTACTTTAATTCCTTTTGCACCGCTTGACATTTTAATTTTTAGTGGTTGCATGAATTGGCTGTTAGCCGAATAGTATGAGCTGAAGGACAAGTCATCAATTAAAAATTTGGCTTTTATATAATTAAATAGATTTATTTCGCTTCCTCTTTTCATTTATCTTTTTCTATATCAATATATCTTTCTCCATTTTTTTCATTTGTCTCTATCTTTATTGAGATCCAGAATAAAATTTGAAGAAGCAATGATGTTCTTACAAAGTTTATCATAATTAAAATTGGAAAGTCTTGATTGGGATGGAGACATTATTTTTTTATTTTAGGAATATGAATTGTACGCTAATTGATCTAATTCTGGCAGCTGATGCATGCTAAATACAAATCAACTAGTGCACTTGAATAAAAGTGATCGAAACTATATTCATGATTACTAAATTTCAAATTAATTAAGATATTAGGAAAACTCTACTCGCTGAGGCTGGGAGTTATCGATTTTATTTAATGGTTAAGAAAGTGTTTTCTCATGAATTTGTGATTTTTATTTAGTTTTTAAAAATGTTTAAGGAATGAAACAAATGTTTTTAAAAAAATTTACGCAATCGGTGAAGAACTTCGGTGACTTTTATCTATCACCCAAGATATTATTGCTTACAAATTACGTACCCATCGTTACAGATCACTTGATGAAATTAGATTGATATATATGATTTTTCTCTTCACAACGTCTAACAACTAGCCCTTGCATGCAGTGAAAGTCCGAGCAGAGATCGATGTAAGTTAGTGTAGGGAAAAGAGATGTTGAAAGTCTTCAAGAGGTGCATGTTTATCGTTTCATCTACAAAATGCCACTGCTCTTGGACAGGGCATGTAGCAAACTTAACGTTGGTGTATGAGAAAATGCAAAAGTGGCTGCAGGCAACCACTGGCGAATAGCTAAACCCAAATAATATAATTAGCCATGGCCCCATCCTCTTTGGTGGATCAGTCATTGACCACCCGTCCGGTCGACAATCTCCCTCGTGATCACCGGAATGCAACTCGAGCTCCTTGCAAGCCCACCCTTCTTTAGATCAACCACTTTATCTCTTGGACTCTCAGACTTGGCTCTGTTTGATCTCGGGCTCTTCTTCAAAATCTCTCTGATGGCCTCAGCTTGGTACAACACAGGATATGACCTTCCAATCCTGTTGAACCTGAGACATGCAGTCATGTGCTTATTCAAAGCCTCCTCTCTTTTCACTCCATTCTTCTCCATCTCTTCACTCACAGCCACAGCGCACAGCCCACAGATTAACTTCCCCGAGAACTTTTCACGCACGCAATTTATGTATTCCGGGGTGCACTCTTCTGACATGCCACAGCACTCGCACTGAGCCTCCTCTACCTCCGATATGGGTGGGAGGTGTGCGTCGATGTCTTCTTTGCTTAGCTCCAATGAGATGTCGGATATTGTTCTTTGGAGACTTTCCATTGAAAGCTTTGGTGGTGGCTTACTAACGTTTTCCCTCTTGTAGTGGGACCCGATGGGATTTTCTCTGTGTGGAGCCATGAGGATGAAGGATAGCTTTAATTGAAGTACTGGGATTGTGGGAACACTGGGAGGGTTTTCTTTGGAACGACTTCAGAAATTTGAGGACAGTCTCATGTGGGGAGCAAGGTGTGGATTGCCAATGTTCTTATATATAATGGTCTTCTATATCTGCAGAAGCCTATCTAAGATCAGCAGATGTATGTGGACCATAAACGATGTTACCTCAGCGATCAATAAGTGCGCGCGCGCGAGAGAGAGAGAGAGGGAGAGACGGATGGAGATCAGTACCTACTACCTACCCTTAATAACCTAGATTTTTCTTGAAGATATCAGAAAATATCAGCCTTTTCTACGTCTATATTAATTACAGTAGCCAATACTGCGCGCGTACTCGCGAACTTTCGGTTTTATTTAGTGGTTTCGGCTAAAAAGAATTATTCTTGGACAAGTGATTAATTATTTCACGTTATAACTTATATTAGCCTCCGAGTATAACAACACTACATTTTTGCAGAATTACACCTTTTGCGAATTCCGGTAAAGGTAAAGAAACAAAAAACTGTGGTTTTTCACATGAACATTCAGTTCAACCATACATATATATGCAGTCCTTATTTCAGCTTTTTCTTCTTTTGGTGTAAGGCATCATGAGACGTTGTAGAAAATGGCTTTTGGCTCTCTTTTTTTCAGATTGTTTCTGCCTTTAGGCAGAAACAAATTAATAAATTTTCCAAAAAGAATAATATGGGTTTGTCTTTACTCATCCGATTGATCTGAAGAACTCCAGAATCACGAGAAACATAGTCAATCATGTGAGAGAGATAGAGAGATGCAGAGAAACAGACAGATGCACTTGTCAGGTGGATGATTTAAAGAAGAAAAAAAAAAGTACTACAATCACAAGTATCATGAAGTGAGGAAAATAAAAAGTGGTTCCAGCTTCAGCCTTCCAGTTCCAGGCTTTACTGTGGGGAGAAGAAAGCAGAGAGAAACCAGTTTTCTCCGCCTGTATTCCCGGGTTGGAAAAATAAAAGAGTAATGTTATTTAAATTTCAACAATGCTAAGTATAGTTCGTAAATAGACTCCAACGCAAGGTTAAGTAATTTTATTTTTAAAATTTTTTAAAATTATAAAAATATTTTTTTCAAACTAATATTTTTTTTATTTAATAAAAGACATGCACATACAATTTTCAAATAGAAATGTAAATAGAATTTTTCTTCAAAGTTATCCATATTTATCAAAAAGGTTATTGATCATACTAATAAAATTAAAAATTAAAAATAGATAATTTTTTTTAAAAAAAACTCTTAATATCCAAACTCCAAATAAAAAAAAAACAAAATTTAAAAATCAAAAGAAGTAAAGACATATAAAATGACACAAGTGTAAATAGAGTACTATGTATGAATGTACGATGTATCTACATGATATAATGACATAAATTATCATATGATTTATGATATATTATTAATTGATAGTATATATTATTTAATATTTTATATGGTCAATAATAATATATTATATAAAATTTCATAATTAACTTATATAATTATCATATAAAATAATAAATTATATATATAATATTTTTAACGTATGTGTATATATATATATAGTTCGATCGGTTTAATTACTCCGGTCCTGTGCGGACTAAAAATTGTACTACCCTAGTCTTGATGCCGACGTTATTTACCGTGACCTCATGGTTCAAACTTTTCTCGATGGGATCTATCATAATCAGCTTCTCATGGACCCACAATTGCTTCGTTTGCTCGCGCCCATCCCATACTTTTGTTGGGGGTGGCAGCGCAGTCGCGGACGAGGCCAGGCTAGCCGCAGATTCCTTCGACAATGTGACTCTTGTCGATTATGTTAGAAGCCCATTTGTGTAGGTTGCAGAAGTCTTCCAAGAATGGCCATACTTCTTCTGCTGTTGGGATTGCGAGTTCTGTAGTGAGATTAATTTCTTCCCATTTTGGTACATGTGCTGGTGCTTCCATTTGTGTGTGTACGTGTGTGTGAGATGGATAAGAATGAAGAGATCGAGAGGGGCGGGGAAATGTAGAGGAATATTGTTGAAATATTTACGGATATAACCTAGTGTAAGTTCATTTTAAAAAAAAAAAAAATTCTTATAAATCATATATTTATTTATTTTTTTATTAAAAAAAAATATATGACACTTGCATATTTTAATACTACAAATATAATTTCTAGTTATTGTATACATATATAATTAGTGCAACTGGGTCTTTGCTATTTACAAGAAGAAAAATGACTGGTACAAACTCAACATATACGGATAGACGACAAATTTTTTTAAGTTTTATATATATACTAGTAAGGGCAACTTGCGCTGCACGTTTGCCCAGTTGATCAATCTTGTTATATTTTAAATTTTTAACTATAATACGACGACTTACAATAACCAAGTCACAATAATGTACATATATTTTTAAAGTATATATTATAAGAGCGATAAGTTTAAAATGGACATATAATAGGCATTCATTAATTATAATTAGTAATAAGAAATTCATATGCTTGTCAAATATAACATATGAATAATTAGAGTAGTCATTACAAAGTAAATAGCACAAGCATCATATGAGAAAGATAAATACATACCAGTTGATGGTTTTTGTTATGCCTTAAATGTTTAACTATAAACAGACAGAGTTTTATCGATATTTTAAGAATTTTCTTTCTGTTTACAACACATATCACATATATTATCTGCAAAGTATTCATAACTATAATACAAACACTACCACAAACATATAACTACAAGTAGATACTTTGTACTTATATATTACCAACATTTAAGTTTTAAAGAAAAGATTTTAAATAGTTATGTTATTGTTTAGGAGATGTTTTAACGTTATTAAAATTTATTATAACTTTGGAGTTAAGATTTTCAAAAAATTTTGTAACAACATTTTACATGGATTGGATTTGTCTGATATCCTTCATTCTCTACTTCTCTCTCCCTCTCTCTGATACTCTCTCATCTCGAAAATCCCTTTCAACTTCCTCATCCTTTCTCTTTCTTCCCCCCTCAAACCAAGCCTCTCAGATGCTATGTTTCTCTAAACTTTAGTCTTTCTTTCTATTTGTTTTTGTGCTTATTCTGTTTTTCACCTAAATTTTTTAAAATTTATTTTATTAAGGGATAAGAAAGGGTTGATACAAAAATCTAAATATTTTTTTTTAGACCCAGGCCCAACCCATAGACATACATGCATATATATGGAAATATAATACACAAACAATGTTATAAGTATTTATATCTAAAGCATAAGAAAGTAACATCTATTTAAAAACAATTTTTCTAAATTATATTAAAACATATAATATAATATTAAATTGTCTAAGAATCCAAATTTCCAGATTATAAATAACAAATAGTTATAATCGAGAATTATAAGTTTATATATTTGTTACAAAATAAATACAATAACTATTTACTTAACTGAGGGGAAATAGACGTACCAGAAGGTAGAGGACAAATATAAGATTAGTGGAAGAAGAAGAAGCCAACAGTGAGCGGTATGGAGAGCACTTAAGTAAGCAAGAAGCACCAAATCTATTATAAAAAATACATTAAAAAAAGAACAAAAAGATTCTAAAAATTTTGTAATTATATTTCTTAAACAATACCATATTAATATATCAACAATTACAATAGATTCCTCCGAATTTATAAGAAATACTTAGTAAAGCTCCTAGCACCTCAACCTTGTACAATCTTATTTAGGTATGAAAAAAACTTCAACTATTACTGGTACTAATAATAACATTAAATATTAATAAATTATATTAAATCACTGTATATTAAACACATTAATTGATTTAATAAAGTTAGAGGCCAAATTTGTAGATTTGGAAAAGTTAAAACGAGAGGACTTAATTTTATCAAATAGCAAACAGTAGGAAATGAAGAGATGAAAATCACTCTTATACCTAGCAGTAGGCAGTGGAAGCGGTGGGAAATATATGTAAGAATAAAACAGTAAAAAAATAAACGAAGTGGTGGAAGAGGGAAAAAAAAATCAAAATTTGATAAGATGAAAACACGGAAATTGGAGGACAGTAACAAAATCAAGGACAAAAACTTAAATAGACCATTAAATCAAAGCATTAGCATTGGAAATATTCATACAACAAACATATAATATCAACAATTTATCTTGACTATAGGTGCATATATATAAATAAATATAAAAAAATTGAATAACATTTTTTCAAATGACATAAAAGAGAACATATCGGAAAGTAGAGGACAAACAAAAGAACAGTGCAAATAGAGGAAATTGATAACAACCAGATTGATGAACAGTAAAGTAAGAGCAAAAGCAACAAATTTGTAAAAAAAAAAAAAAAAGTAAAAATATCCTAACAATAATAACAGATTAAATAAATAAATTCAGTATTTATACGAAAAAATCTTGGAAGGAAAAAAACAATACAGTAAATGAAACTTATTATCAATATTATTTTTAATAAAACATATAAGAAAAAGAAAATAAAAACAAATAAAAGGCTGTAAAATAACCACAAAAATGAAAAACATTAGAAACATTCCTTTATTTTTATTTTTTGGTTTTCATTATAGTCTTTGTACTAATAAGCTACTGTTTATCAAGCTTTTGGAATTTTGCAACCAAAGTTTGGAAACATAAACAATGGTACTAAGTAAACTGTGATCATATAATACTGAACTTACAACGGTAAACATGCATGCATGTACTCCCTCAGACTTTAGTGGCTAGTTTGGACCAAAACCATAAATATGTTTTAATCAACAGATATGTTTTAAAAATATATATATATATAAAATAGAATATAATAAAAATATAATTATATTTATTCAGTTTAACTATATTAACATAGTAGGATAATAATAAATATAATAAATTGGAACATATTATTTACTTTGTAATAGATATATCAATCGATTTCAATTATCAATAAACTATATTTCCATGTGTTATTAGGTTCCATGTACAATTCATATACTAAGTGAAAAAATTTAATAAATCTCATTTAAAAAAAAAAAAAAAACCGTGCCCTCTATTTTAAAATGGAATTTATTAAAATAAATCAAGAGCTTAATTTTAAGACTTGGTTGTGTATGACATGCAATTAATATATATATATCCAATTAATTATATATAGCTTGATAGAGATATATAATGATCATGAACCGAGAACCATATAACATACATATACATATACATATACATATACATATACATATATGCAGAATTATCTATCATCAAATTTTAGAAATAAGCTTAAGAATTGATGTAAAAAGAGATCTTTTGCAATATCTATCGAGAAACCCAATAAATCATCAATCAACAAATAAATAATATGGAAAAGAAAATTATTAAAAAATATTCATGACAAACGGGCTCAGTCCATAACTGTAAAGATTGTTCGTCCTACAAGGCCCATTTGTCCACGGTGATGTATCATGGAGCCCTTTCTGCGTGACAAGAACGCCAATCTCATTGCACATGAGGTGGCATTATTTTGGTGGATCAACATCAGGCACAGTGACCATTGCGGTAATATTAGCAAGAGCCACCAAACTTGAAGAAAGTCTTCCACATTTCTCATACATTTCTATCTTTACCTTCTCGCCCCCTCCTCACCGGAGCCTTGATTTTCTCTTTCTCACCGATTCCCTCTCTTTCTCCGATATTTTCTCAGGAAGAGTAAAATGGTGAGTACTTCGATCACCGATTCCTTCCTAGCCGAATGATGCTCACTTCTCTTTACCCATTTTCAGTTTCTTTCCAAGTTTCAATCCAAGGTTTTGTTCACATCTTTCGAAAGGGAAATCCTTGAAGCTAAGATCCTTTTGATTCACTTTCTATTATGGTTTTGAATGGGTTTCGATTTTCTCCAAGTAAGGTTATCAATTGATGTTCGGTTTGTGTTTTTTTTTTCAGACTATTTGGGTTTTTTTTTTTTTTTTGTCAGTACATCGGTTCGTTGCTTCTCTCCCTCTCTCCTAAACTACGAGCAAATTGTAAGATTTTCCTATTAAAGTTATGAAAATCGGAAAGATTTTATTCACTGTGATTGGATTATTTTTTGGTGTGATGTATATCCACATGGATTTGTTTGATTTTGTTGAGGTTATTTTCTGTGAAGCAGTAATCCACCTGATCAAATGTGAATATACAAATATGGTTTTTATTCTGTTTGGATTTTTTTTTTTTTGGTCATGTATATGCGTATGATGTGATTATAGTGTAAGAAATCAACTCATGCAGCATTGAGAGAGGAAAGAATAAGAAGCATACCTAGCACTGCCGAGATTCAGGAGGAGGAGCAATTCGAAACACACGGAGATATTTGAGTCGGATTCATGCCTTGTTTGGGTACCGAGAGTACTTCAGGTACTCTCAAACACTCTCACTACTATTCTTTACTTTATTATTACTTTTCATCTATTTTTTTTTACTATTCATTACTTTTCATCTACTTTTTACTATTATTTAATATTCTATTATTACTTTTTCATTACTATTCACAAACATTCTCAAACACTTTCACTACCCAAACCAAACCTGTCTATAAGAGGAATGGATAATATCGAAAATGTAAAAAGATAGTAATATTAAGGCGGTGAAGCAAAACGAGAAACAAAAGTGGTAATAAAAATATTAGACGAAAATACTGTTCATCCGGGATTCACATTTATATATATACTAGATATATATATATATTTGAGTTTATTCTTTTTAAACTAATGCAATTCTTATATTTATTATTTACACATTAAATATTTGATAAAATAATAATAAAAATTAAAAAAAAATATGATATGTTGAATTTGTGTGAATAGTATAAGATTGTATAGATTTTTCGGAAAAACGAGTCTGGAATATTTTATTTGTCAAAAACAAAAATATAACTCATCATAAAGAGTGCCAAAAAAGTCCTATTTATTTTTAATATTGAAATTCTTGACATACCCTTTTGTATTCACGAGATTGTTTATCAATTCACTTGAGCAATTTGGTTAGTTCTCAATATTGTGATTATTTAAATTATCAAAATAAAGTAAATATATAAATTTGCATAACTCAACGATTGATTACGAAAGAAAACCCTTTAAAAAACTTCTCAAATGAAAAACTCAACGAGACAGCCAAATCCATATAAGATAATTTTATTATTTAAAAATCAAATTACAAATAAGTTCTCAATTATAAAACATTTGTATTGACTCTCTTACTTGACAAAACAAACGACCTGTTTACCTTCTACCTTAGTAGCAACTAGAACCTCTAGCGATCTTCAAATATTATCATTTCTCCAATTGATATAAGACTCTGCTAACGGATTAATACCTCGTTTGTTTTCAGAGATGAGATGAGATTAAAGTTGAAAAGTTAAATAAAATACTATTATAATATATTTTTTTTAATATTATATTTATTTTGAAATTTGAAAAAGTTTAATTGTTTATTTTATTTTGTATAGAGATTTAAGAAAGTTGTAATGATGGAATGTGAAGTTTTCAAAATTTTCAAAAGTTTTGACTTTGGTCTTGAAAACAAATAAGGTAACATGTCGCAAGAATGTCTCCTTATGGGTTACTAACATTTTGCAATAACTCTTCACTGCAGCTTTTAATTTTAGTTCAATCTTCTATTCTGTATAAGTGCAGATTTTTTTGGACTCAATTTTCACATAATTGACTTCTCTAAACAAACTCTAAGACTTATAGATAAACTCAATGTTGTTATAAATAAAATCAATAATTATTTTATATTCATCTAAAATTACATATATAATAATAAGATAAATTCTATCATTTAATCACCTAGTCTTAAATAAACTTTTGTATTTACAAATATGATCAATTTTTTATAAAGAGTCAGCATATAATTTATCTATTTAAAAATTGTAATTAACATTATTCTTATAATAAATTGAAGGCGTGCTACGTACGTACGTAATTGAATTTATTTCGAAACAAAAAATGTACCGGAATTGGATAGTGAAAAGTGAAAACAAAATAGAGAGAACTTGTGGACCAGTTGTGGTCCAGCTGGCTTGTTATGTGTACGTGAGGAATCTATTTGCGAGATTTTTTATGGACAATATAAATAAAAAATAATTGATAAGTAAAAAGCGTAAAATAATATTGATGCTTTAATTTTTTTTTTTTTTCTACGATAAATTTGACGGCAAGTGATTTATTAATGAGTCGTGGTAAGCTGGCAGGCCGTGCCACCTAGTATAAATTATTTATTTATTTATTTAATATTTTTAAAAAATAAAAAATATCAGTATACTAAAATTCATTTTTTTAATTATTAAATAAAAAATAAAAATAAAATAAAATAAAATATATAAATGTTAAAATGAGAAGACAACCCAAGCCGCATACTAACCTTTTCCTTTATTAATACACCAACTTAGATGACTAAGCAAAATACATGGCAAGCGTGGACAATAGAGAATCATGTGTCGTCTAGCTAGAAGCAGGTTTACGTGCATGAAAATTTATATAGAGTAATGTTAAATACACACATGGATTATGTAAAAGTTACACACACATTCTGAAAAAGAGTAAGGTATACTATAAAAAAAATTAATTTTGTTGTGTAGATTCTATATTTACTCACTCTTTTTAAAAAGAACTCTATAGCTACAAATATCACTTCTTATAAATATACTAGAGAACGGCGCCGGATGGGTTAGTCCCAGGATGCACTGTACATAATGATTTATATTAAAAAAAAAGGTGAAAAAGCTAATAACTTATTTGTCTGAAAAAAGAAAATACAAGATTAAAAAAAGAAAAAAAATCAATATTAAAACAAAATCTAAACTTCAGCAAAGTATCTAACTACGGGACTATTAAGGGTCTTTTGATAAAACATGATTCTTCATTAAATTCTACAATAGAGATACATGTCAAATGGTCAAGAGTCTTAAGGACCTTTTAATAAATTATAATTCTTCATAAAATTCTACAATGGAGCTACACGTCAAATGATCAATGGTTTTAATAACATTTTGGTAAAACGGGACTTAACAGAAAAATAAGAAAAGTTTATAAAAAAATAATAAAAATTACTATTTATAGTTAGATAATCACTTATTATAATAGAGTAGATATACACGTATTTCGGATTTGGATCAGTTTCAAAGTGGAGTTTAAGCCCGCAGGGCCGCAGATTCAGTCCGAAAAGGCAGGCCCGACTATCATAAATAACACACCAACAAAAAGTAGAATGAAAGAAACCTGACTGTAGCGACGACATGTCGACCCAGTACATCTGTGTGAAACGCCCAATTGTGGGCATAAAGGCCCATTACCCATTGCAATTGCCAATGATAGAATTGAGAATGGGGCCACGTATAAAGCAAAGTCCGTCTGTTAGATCTACAGGCCCCGCAATTTAAGGGACAGATGTGCCATTTTCTTCATTCATTAATTAACGCAAACGGTCCAAAAACATGTTGTGTAGCACCATCATTGCTTGTTTCAAGTTACGGTCGGTGCTTTATGAAAAAAAAAAAAAAGTTACGGTCGCTGCTTTATGAAAAGAAAATGCCACCACGTCTCACCTCGAGGTTCGGATCTTCCAACTTTAATCAATTCATCATCTTTAAACGTGGCAAAAGTTTTATAAATAGTGTGATAATTTTCCAGGTGATCTATTTTTTATTAAAATTATTAATCAGTTTTAGCTAATGTAAAATATATTGTTAATGTTAATCATAATTTAAAATTAAACAACTTTATAGAAAATTATCATTTAAAATATAATAATAATTTATTGGGAAAATTTGAAAAGTACAATTTCTCTATACTTTTGTCTTGCGTGTAGACAGAAACAACCTTAATTGGAAAAGAGAAATTTTATGTATTAATTACTATTTATTTTCACACTTTAATTTTTTCATAAAGTGTAAGGATATTTTTCATAAAATATGAAAGTATTTTTGTAAAATATAATTGTGAGATAATAAATAATAACTTATGAAAAAAAATTTCTAAAAAATATGTCAAACAAATTGTGACCAAATATTAAGCTATAAGGAAAGGCAATAATTCAAGGTAAGAGCTTCTTTGGCTTTTACGAATAAAGTTTTTTCCCTTTATTCAAAAAAGTTTATTCCCTGCATTTTATGGATCGAATGCAAAACCAATCTTATCGGGACGACGGGATCATTACCCCACCGTCCCTGTATCTGTTTTCGTCTATCTTTTCGTCTTCCTCAAAGTGTCAATGTTGAAAACTGAAAAGTACGTAAACCAAAGCTGTCCTTTTAGAGGAGACTTTTCCTATCATTTTAATTTTGTGTTTTTCTAATACTTTTAAGAATGTATTGAAATTTTATTATTAATAAATGCAAAACATATATATCAGCTTTAAAATATTATTGGATAACAAATTTTATAAAAATATATTTTTTGATATGATATATTAGATATATTTATAATAAAAATAATTTAAAATTTTAACATATCACATTAAATTATCTTATTTTATAAATTTATTTTTATAAAATAAAAAATTGTGCTCCTAAATTTTTTATTTTTATTTTTATTTTTTGATTACTTTGTACATTGCCGTGATACTGATTGGGTTAGTAGGGATGCCGGTGATGGAAAGGTACGTGGAAAGGACAAAAAATGAATTTGTGGTGAGCCTCCTCTCTATACACGTGAAAAAAGAATCCCACTGGCAAATAATACAGAGAGATTTGTGAGGTTACAAATGGATGCGCTGTTTCAAGTTTCAATATTCGGTGTGACGTAGAAGCTTCATTGTCCTTTCGCCGTATCTTTCAAGTTTCGTGCATGCTCAAAAGTCAAAGAAACGAATTAGACAAATATGCGGGGCTTTTCATATTATTAAAGCTTTACATAGACTTGACCAGGGAAACGAAAAATGACTGGGTTGAATGGAGAGAGCAGTGGAAAAAGCGTTGCATTGGAATAGAACATTACATGAATGTCTCGGTCTGGACATCATGTGTTTGTTATAATGCCGCAATGCGCGTTGCTGGAAGAAAGAAGATTAAATTAAATTGTGGTTTGGTTTGAGTTGATCAACAATATTTGTTGCATAAACGTCTTGTTATATGACCTTTTGGATGACTCATTCTGCATCCACAACCTCAATGGTTTTTCGAACTGTTATTATTAAAAAGGAAAAATTTAGTTCTAAACGATTAAATCATAAAGCAAAATATTACATTCATTTTAAGCTCTATCATAAAAATTTAGATATGAATAATGATAGGTATCAGCCTTCTGATGAAGTATGCTACGAACTTGATGACCCCAATGTTTCACTTGTCCTAGGAATCCACTAATAAGAGGCCACGTCATCGATTTCATCGACCGCCCCGTCATTGAGTTTGTGGTCCGGTCCGGTTTCTCTCAGGATGTGGGACCAGCCGTATACGACAAGCAATTAGGGCCGTCATCGTAGGACCCACGTGCATAGACCTTGAACGTTTAACGAGATTTCCTCACCTTGTCCCGTAAATTACACACTACGAGTATAGTCTATAAATATACAGTTAAGGTGCCGAAGTTTTCCTTTTCTTTCTTTCTCTCTCTCGCCGTCCGTCCCTTATGCGCGTATCTGTGTGTTGCAATAATCTCTCGGTGATACGGAAAGAATCCATCTCAGCCATCCATGTCGACGGCCGAGATGGAACAACTGACCTCGGGGGCGAGTAACCGGATCATTCCAATCCTGAGGACCCTAAGGGCCTCCCTCATTTTCGTCTACACACTTCTCATATCCCTCATCCTCTTCATCCTTCCGCGCCGGCCCCGCCGGCTCTCTCCATCCACGGTGGCGCCTCTGAGTCAGACGCCACCTTCCAAGTTTTCCAAACGTAGAATGGAAGACGAGGACACCGCGAGAAGGAGAGCCTTAGCCGAGGATTTAGACATGGGCTTCGAGACTCGCGATGGGGACTGCCGGTGCCGATGGTCCACGTTCTTGTTTTCAGGGGTACGTGGGAACGCCCTCTTCTGCCGGTCGTGGGTTCCGGTCTCCGCTGAATTGAAGTAAGGTTTTTGGAAGAATTAATGTTTTTAGTTCATCTATCTACCTAACATGGTCGGTTTGGTTAGGAAATGACTCAAAACTGAAAATCTGGGTGTTAAATTATAGAAGAAGGAAGTAAATTGGGATTTTTCTTTTATTGTTTCGAATTGGGAGAGCGGAATAATCATCAATTGAAATATAATATTCCACAATCCGTTTAAGAGTGAAATGTTACTTTTGGTTCAACTTTTACCATGGATACATTATTTGGATGCTATTTATCCAAAAGAAAAAAAAATCACAATTTCGTATGGAAATTAGTTACGAATTTCTATGTTGCTCTGTTTAATGGAAAAGGGAGAAAATGAACCCTTCTTCCTTGCATCACCTAGTCATATTTATTTGGCGTCTTAATTCTGCTGGAGGTTTCGAGTTGGTTGCAAGGAAAATGCCTGAATGGTTGGTTGAAGGTTTAAACTTTGTCGAATCTTAGCCTTCTAGGGTATGATCCGAAGCATAATTTTTACAAATGAGTTTTAAATTAAACTTTGTACTGTTTCAGGGTTGTTTTGCTATATCTCTATTACCTATGTCGGTCTGTTTATGAAGTGAATTTTGTATTTCTTTTTGTGTATGTACCATGCTCTGTTTATATACATCTATTGTGAGCCTTGGAGCCAATCTGCAAGGGATTGGTTGTTAACTTGGATTATTGTATGATGTACATACATTACTGTATTTTCTAATAAAATTCTGGCACACCAGGAGTCACACTAAACGAAAGGATTACAGGGATCTGGTTCTGTTCCACTCATCTAATTTAGCATGTACTGTTTTTACATTTGTTGCTGTTGCATTAATTCTGCTGTTCTATCTGTACTTATATCCTAAGCATAAGTGGTTTGTGATTTCAGGGGTATATTGATTATCATTCATGGGCTTAATGAGCACAGGTAACTTTGGTTTTCTCAGCTCCTTTTTTTATATTAGTACTCATAATTGATCAGTTTAATAGCGTTTGGGATCTCATCCATGGTCTACCCTAAGTTGCTAACTACTAGATTTTAAGTTTTTTTTTTTTCCTTTTTTTACTTGGTGTTCATTTTCAGTGGAAGATATGCGCATTTTGCAAGGCAACTAACATCATGCAATTTTGGTGTCTATGCGATGGACTGGATAGGTAGCTATGCCCGGAAAACTTTTGGTTGAGTTGTTTCGCTTTAATAGTTCTTAAATGACAAATGTTACTTTTATATCAAGAAAGTAGAAGTTTCATATCGGTAATCTCTTACTCGGCAAGAAGAAATTTGAAGCTGTTCTTTTATTTCTTTTCTTTTTCTCTTTCTTTTTTAACGTATCCTACGAATGATTTTTTTCCTTCTCTTAGCATTTGAAACAATACTATTCTGGATTATGATCAGGATACTTCAAAATATCTTGAGAAATAATGTCCTCGATGCAATTTTATTAATTTGGAGTACCAGCACTTTTCTGTTTTTATATGATCGTGCTATCATGGACTTGAAAAAATTATCATTTTATTATAGAAAACGTGTACATCCTTTTTTATTTTTTGCTGGTAATCATTTGCCATCTGAGATTATTAAAAAGAAATTGTGAGGTGATGGGTTTTTATTTTCTTTCTATATAGGTCATGGTGGGAGCGATGGATTGCATGGATACGTTCCTTCACTTGACCATGTTGTTGCAGACACTGTAAGTTTAGTCGTAATTCTGTCAATCTTGCAATTTGGTTTATATACAGTTAAGTGAACAGAATTCATATTACTCTCTTTTTGTCAGGTAAAATAAAATTGGAATTCAGATTACTCATGAGAATTTCTTTTAAGTGATTTCCCATCTTTCACTCTCTCTCTTTTTAAAATCTCAATCTTACATTGTTTCGTTTCTGTGAGTCATATCTTAGTAGTTTTGAATGCATAACATTCCAAAATACCGTTCTATGAGCTCTATGTTTCCTTTTTAACAGAGGGCTTTCCTAGAAAAACTTAAAACGGAGAACCCTGGAATTCCATGCTTCCTCTTTGGTCACTCCACCGGAGGTTCTGTGGTTTTGAAGGTAAGGGTTGTGAACAGAGACATGATACTAGTTGAGCTGCTTTGATATTTGATAGTTTTAATATGAAATTTGCACGTTTGAATAGGCGGCTTCATACCCTCAAGTTGAAGGCATGCTGGAGGGAATTGTTCTGACCTCACCAGCTTTGCGCGTGAAGCCAGCACATCCAATTGTTGGGGTAAGTATTTTTGGTTTCACAGAGTTCCAATAATCTAATTGAGTGGCAGAAAACCACCGACTCATATGCATTTTGAGAATGTATTTGATGAATAATGCGTGCTTGATAATTGAGGAAAATATTAAATTGGTGGTAAAATTTTTACATGGGGAAATTTCTACTCGATGTCTATATGCAGGCTGTGGCTCCTATATTTTCTGTGGTTGCTCCAAAGTTCCAGTTTAAAGGTGCAAACAAAAGGGGCATTCCAGTTTCTAGGGATCCTGAAGCACTGTTGGCAAAGTACTCAGATCCATTAGTATATACGGGTCCCATAAGGGTTAGAACGGGCCACGAGATATTGCGCATTTCCTCTTATTTAATGAGGAACTTCAGGTCAGTGACTGTCCCATTCTTGGTCCTTCATGGAACTGCTGATAAAGTCACGGATCCTCTAGCCTCAAAGGATCTGTACAACGAGGCGGCGTCCAAGTTAAAAAACATAAAGCTGTATGATGGCTTCTTGCATGACCTTCTCTTTGAGCCTGAACGAGATGAGATTGCACAGGACATAATTGCCTGGATGCAGAAGAGATTAGGTGCTGGTCTTGGAAATGTTGGTAATATCTTGTAAAATAAAACATCTTGCCAGAGAAAGGTAGTATCTCAATAGGGAAATTGTATTAGACGGTAATCTATCTACATGATGTACGTATTGGCCAGAGGTTGGCAACCTTGGCTATGGTCGAGTCTGCGTGCTACATGTAGTTTTGCGTTGTACGTAATGCCAACCTCCAATACGTACAGCGCAAAACTTCTTTTCAATGACAAAGCCTTTATTTAATGGCTCGAGCTCTTTGGAGAGCTTTTATAAGTAAGTATATATATATATATATATACATGTATGTTTCTTTTAGTACTTAAAAGTTGATGATGGGAAGATCATATCATAAATAAACACAAGCTCGTTGTTGAAAAACGTTTATAAAAAGAATATCCGGTTCTCCATCAGAGAGAAGTGGTCGTACGCAGTGATTGATCAGAATGACAAAGATTAATGACGGATTAGATGAGTTATGGGCAATAAGAATAATTTTCTCATGAAGGAATATTAGTGGGAAAAAAACAAAAAACAATTCTAAGAGACTTCCAAAGTGTGCATGTAAATCACCGTTAATTTGAGGACCCATATATAAATATATATATATATATATATATATATCACCGTCGATTCCCATCTAAAGTTCATTTGCCATTTGTTTTCCTTTCTTGTTTTTAGTCGATCAAATAACGGAAAATATTATTTTCAGCTATTAAAATAATGGAAAAATAACAACCATGTAATATTAAATGTTTTCCTTAATTTCCTAAATACATCTCCAAATTGGGCATGAACTCGTTCGAGTACCATGCATACCACAGCAGCACCATTATCTATCTGCACGTCTTTCCGCCATCCCTGGCCTGTATGTATTTTCTACGCAACCTCCAAATGTTTTATTAGGATCTCAAATTAATAGGCTCCAATGTCAAGACTTCAAAACATGATTACAGACAGGCCAGGGTGCATGATGTACGTTCTTTATTTCCAAGTGGTTAAAATACAAAAGCACAGCAGGAAATCGAGAAATAATATTATAAATAGCATACATCTTCTAGAGCCATATTTCAGGTTGCGGGTAGGAGGGCATCTTCAATCTTCTTTACCATGAACTGAAGAGAAGACTCGATATACGAGCTAAACTCTTCAAATCCCTGCCCTTGGATCGGATCACACAGGAATGACCACTCGATCTTGCACCCACGTTCGCCTTCATCATCGTGGATTGGCAATACTCTGATCGTCGCCACGTATGACTTCAAGCCGATGTTATTATCAATAACCTCATAGCTCAAACACCGTTTGATGGGATCAATCAGCAGCAGCTTCTCTTTCGCCCATAGGGTCACCGAGTCCTCTTGGCCCCCTGATGATGATGGTACTGTGGAGGCGCAGTAGCGGATCAGGCCGGGCTGGCCAGGGATCCCATCAACATGGTAACACGTGTCAACACGAAAGCACTTGTGTAGGTTGCAGAAGTCCTCCAAGAAAGGCCATACTTCATGTGCTCTTGCGGTTGGGAGTTGTGCAGAGGTTTTTCCTTCCCATTTTAAAGGCTGTGTTTCATCTTCCATGGGTGCGTTCGAGATACTTTGGATAGAAAAGCTATCGATTCAATCGAGAATCAATGTGTTTATGGTTTTAGTGGGTGTTATGTTTAAGGATAAGAAGGAATATTACCAAAATACCACCACATGACCGCTGACCCAGGGCTCTTTAATAATGGGATGATGCCATCCACCAAATATCAGTGTTGTATATATATTTTTTAAATCATTTTTGTGTGTATATTTTTTTAATAAAAAATATTAAAAAATAAATATACATAAATACATTAAGAAAAATAAATAAATAATTTATATAAGTTTTAATAGACAAATCTTATACAAGTCTTTGTACAAAATTAGATCTCACCTAAAAAGAAAAGCATAAAAAACTATTATTTATTAGTAAAACGTACTTTTTTACAAAGAGCTTATACAATTTTTTTTTTTTAATCAAAGAACTCGTACATAGCTTGTATAATCGAAGTTTGTACTTAACATTACTAAAAAGATATGTATTAATCAATACAATATATCAGTGAAATTTTCATGTAATTATTAATGAGTACTGCTAGCGGGCCACCTAGAATACTGCTAGCGTATTCAAATTTAAGTTTTTTCTTTTCATTTTTTTTCAACAATATTTTAACATCCTTTATCATTAAGAAAAAAAACACACAACTTTACTAAAGGAGTAGTGCTACTATGTCTTCTCAATTTGTCCACTTGGTGTGTCCCTAATGTAAATTGTACTCTTTTTTTCTTTTTTCTTTTTTTTAAACATTTTTTAAATATGTTTAAACACTTATAAAAAATAAAAAAAATATCAATACACTAATAGTCGATTCCTTAACTATTCAAAAAAATAAATAAATAAATACATGAGCGGTCAAAATGAGAGATCAAATTAAAGAGGTATAATAATATTATTCTTACTAACAATCGCTTCCTAAATTATTAAATAAGAAAATTAGAATTTAAATAATCGAACGAGCCATAATTTTGAAGGGCCCAATTTTTCATTATTAATTACTGGATGGCTCACTGGTCGAGTTCGGGAACCCAATATTTTTTTTCCGCTGCATGGCTCTCTCAAATGACACCAGATCCTTATCTATAAAATAATGTTCCATGCGATTCACATTGATCAAAGTAACTCTCGCACTAACAATATTATTAAATATTCCAAAAATCAGGCCATCCGCTGGATTTAATATTAATATATGTAAGATTACACGTTCAGTCACGTGCTGCAAATTGGTTTTTTTTTTTTCACTAATGCGCGCGCTGAATTAATTAGATCACTCATAGTGAAATAATTTCGTAGTGTAAATACATGATATTTGCCTTCAATCATAAGATGTCGTCTCATTCAAAATCATCATAAACAATCTTGATGTCTAAACGCCGTCATTTTCGTTTTCTCCTCCTCTGATCATCTACTGCAAGTTTGACTTACTACTGGGGCATATATATATAAATATATACATATATATTTATATAATCGGTGATGCTACAGCCCCGCTGGGAGCTCTGGGGGTGTAGCTTTATTTTAATGTGTTTTTATTTTAATTTTTTATATAAATTTTTTTAATAAATTTTAATATTTAAAAAAATAAAATAAATTTAGAATATCATTAAAAAATATTTTATTAATCAGAAAATAAAAAAAATTATTAAAAAATACTTCCTTAATCATGAAGTAAAATAAAAAATTATATTTTATAATTTTTACTTCGTGATTAAAGAAATATTTTTTAATAATATTGTGAATTTATTTATTTTTTAAATATTAAAATTATTAAAAAAATCTTTATAAAAAAAAAAACTTAATAAAAACACAACTTACCCCCAGCGAGAGCCTCCAGGGGGCCGTGTAGCATTTTCCATATATAATATATGTATGCATGCAGTACTTAATTATGGTGTTTGTTATACCGATGTTTCCACCGCATAAGACTGGTAGTTGTGATTGCGACCGATCATGAATGAAACTCTTGATAGCGCGCTTGCTATTGACGACAGTGGAATGTCCATGTCAAGGCATGGTGGTGGCCATGGAAGAAATTATTGGAGGAAAGAAAACCACTTTACGTGCGCAAAATGACGCCCGATTTGAGTGGAGAAATTGAACTCTCTGACAACTACTTCTGGTGATCAAATAATAGTTATCATCCATCCAATATGAGATGATAAAAAGATCATAAATGACGTATCACAAGTTAGGATTTGATAGGGACAAATACTGTAACTTAATTATGATTATTTATTGATTAGTGTGTCATAACTCAGTTTTTATCATTTTGATGGTTTAAAAAAAGTTTTGCAAATTGGTTATTTATATGGTAATATGATTGGTGCTCTTCCTCCAGCTTAAGTACAGCAATGATTGTTCATGTCATAACTCAATTTTTGATGGTTTAAAAAACATGTTGCAAATTGGTTATTTATATATATGGTGATCTGATTCGTGCTCTTAATTCCCAACTCAAGGATGGCAATGATTGTTCATGTTATTGGCCCAATTGCCCTTTTGTCATATACTTTTTTTTGTTGGTGTCAATGACTCAATAGTAATTAATAGTTAGAATTAGACACAAGGGTGTTCATTCGAACCAGATCGAGGTACCTGGTATACGTCCCAGACCTGGATCTTAGTGTCAAATGTGGCCTGAATATCTGCTAAAATCCGGCATGAACAGTCCTATAATTAGCCGCATGGTACTATCATACCTAAAATAGTAACAATATTGGTGACAAAACCTATATTCTGGAACACGCAATAAAAATCCATACTTGGTGATAAAGAAGCCAATTTCCGATCTATAGAACCGCATCAAAATAGTACTTTAGAACACATACAATGTTTATTCTTAATTTCCAACGAAACACACATAGCAACTTATTATTTTGGGATCAACCGCAACAACAACATACAACACGTGGAAGAGTGCAACGTCACTAATTAATAGATAGTCTGAGGATCTTCTACCTCGAGACCTTCTGTCTTCTTTTTCTCGGCAGTTAATACATCCTCTATGTTCTTTGCTATGGAAGATAGCATAGCCTGAATAAAAGATAGCGTCTGGGGATCTTCTGTCTTCTTTTTCTCGGCGGTTAATATATCCTCTATGCTCTGTGCCATGGAAAATAGCGTCTTAGAATCTTCTGTCTTCTTTTTCTTGGCGGCTATTGTATCGTCTATGTTCTTTGCCATGGAAGTTAGCATAGACTGAATAAAAGGTGCAAACTCATCTTGTTCCCAACCTGGAATCGGATCAGCGACGAATGACCACTGGAGCTTGCACCCTTGTTTGCTTTCCCCACTGATTGGATATGCTGAGCATGTTCCCACTAGGGTCTTGATGCCGACGTTATTTTCCGTGACATCGTAGCTCAAAGTCTTATTGATGGGATCTATTTTAGTCAGCCTCTCATGGACCCACAATTTCTTCGATTGCAAACGCCCGTCCCATACTTTGGTAGCGGTGGCAGCGCAGTAGCGGACGAGGCCAGGCTGGTTGCAGATCCCTTCGACAAGGTGACTCGTGTCGATTACGTCAGGAGCAAATTTGTGTAGGTTGCAGTAGTCCGCCAAGAATGGCCACGCTTCTTCTGCTGTTGCGACTTTGAGTTCAGCAGTGAGATTTTCTACCCATTTTGGTTGTGCTGGTGCTTCCATTTGTGTGTGTGTGTGCAAGGGAGAGAGAGAGAGCGAGGGAGGGAGGGAGGGAGATGTTGATCAGGGTGTGATCAGTGTGGATATTGTTGAAGATGTGTTCTTGTGTAGTTGGGGTCTTAGCTATTTATAAGGAATCGAATGCAGGCTACGTATGAAATATAACCACTATTGGAAGAGATCATGCATAGCGGAAACAAAAGATCAGATAGAGAACTTGGGGTCCAGATGGCCTAACTACGTGTACAAAAGGAATCTATAATTTGCAGTACTTTTTTATGGACAATATAAAAAATAATTGATAAGTAAAAGGCAAAAAATAATATTTGTGTTTTAATTTTTTTCTACAATAACAATAAAGTGATTTATAATTAATACACTAACTTATAACGATAAGCAGTAAAAGTAGTACTCTACTCATATATATATATATATATATATATATGAGAATGACAACTGATTAGCAAAATACGTACATGGCAAAATGCGGACAATAGAGAATCGTGTGTCGACGTCTAGCTAGAAGAGGTAATTTACTTTATGTGCATGGAAATTTTATATGCGTGGAAGATCATTACCAAAACCTTCACGGGCTGGGACTCTTGAGAGTCATTTGCTGGCTCGGTGACGTGGCACTCAACTTGATTTCATATTTATTTGGCTGCTTTCCAAATATTTATAATTCTATAGGGTTAATTACAAATTTAATATATGAGTTTTCAAGTTTTTATAATTTGAAACTTCGATTTTTAACTTTTGTAAAAATTGATACTTAACTAGTAAGAAACTTACATTAATTCAATACATCCGTTAATTTGACCATTAGAAAATTAAGTGCGATATTGACACATGACAAATACATCAGTACATGTTAGCTTCTGATTGGTTGATGTGGATATTAATGCCACGTGTCAACCTTTTATTGGTTGATTGACATGACATGCCATTACTTTTGTTTAACAAAAAGTTGAATCATATATCTATTTGAAAGTTTCTTAAAATTCATTCATTATTTTTGTAAAAATCGAAAACTGGAGTCTCAAATTGCAAAATTACGAAAAGTCTGATCGTACACCAGCCGGTCGGGAAAATCACGTGGAACACATAATCTGTCTTATACCTATCATGCATACCCATTTTGTACATACGATGCATGCTTACAAAAAAAAAAAAAACTATATTGCAGCTTACATTTTCATACATGCTAGATGAAAAAATCATCATGTACTAGTAATATACATCCATCTCTTCTACTTACGATGTACGGTAACTACAGTAAATATTTATATGTATATGTATCTCTATCACCTACGAACTCTAGATCTGTTATAATTTGCTGTTTCAAACATTTTTTTTTAAATTTAGAGAAAAATAAATAAAACATATATGTAGATCTTATATTAAATGTTGTCACGTTCAATGTGACTCAGGATCTGTATCTCCCCAAATCTGGGAAAAAATACTTAGAAAATACATTACAAAATATCTTTATCGTAGTTATGCAAGATAATCTAGAATTTATATATACACTACAACATTATCCCCTTTTTGCATCTAATCTTTTTGCGGCAATCAAATTCATTGTTGTTAATAAGGCTTTTTCAATATTTGCAAGGTGTTCTCCGTTGCGAAGGAATATCCATTGCAATAAACTTTTTTTCGCAGCGATTTAATTGGCATCGCAAAAGACATCATCGCTAAAAGCCATTATGAGCCGCTATTACATTGTTATAGCGATGCTCTTGTGTCTCTAATACTATTAGAGATTTATTAAAGGTTGTGGCGATAGTGGGTTGTCGCAAAAAGTGATATCCCCCTTTTAATTTCTACCCTTTCAATATTTGATCATCTTTGCTTACCCACACGTATTTGGCCGCTACTACCCACGGCCAACGTATTTGGCCGCTACTACCCACGGCCAACGTATTTGGCCACTATGATGCCAGAATTCATTGTTAGATTAGCCTTGGATTAGTCCCTTTCCCCTTCGTCTCTCTCTCTCTCTCTCTCTCTCTCTCTCCAATATGTTCGTTAAGCTCAGACGCCACCGTCCTCAGTAAGTTTCTTTCCCCCTCTCGATTGTTTTCTTCTTCTCCATGTGTTCTCTCGGCTGTGGAATTTTATAGTAATTATCTTTGTTGCAAGGGGTTCTTTTGGGATAAAATCCCCATGGCTATATGAAATACAACTAGAGTTTGGGAATTGGGCACAATTATCTCTACAATTGCATCAATTCTGATTAATAATGTCTTTATCGTATTGCATCAATCAACATATCATTGTCTTATGTTGTGTGCAAATTTTGAAGTAGCTGGCTACATTCACTGATGATAATATGACATATATGTTCACGTGTAGTTGAAGCCGTAACAATCACTAATGTGTTGCCGTGTGAACTATATTTTCAATGTTTTATTTTAATTGTAGTTCAAATAGTGTGCCAAGCTGGTGTATGGGTGAACTTCACTGTTGGTTGAAGATGCATTCAACCAAAATGAATTTCACACAAAAGCTGAATGTCCAAGTTTTGGTTGAATTACACACATCTGGTTCAAGCTTCACTTTTGGTTGAATGTGTGAAATTCACTCTTCAATGTAAAGTTTCAACCAATCATTTTTTGTTCACACAACCACCAGATCTTCACAGTCTGAACCTCGTGTGTGGACTACACTTTTTAAGTTGTGTCAAGCTCTCTTTAATTTTAAATGAAGTTCATAACTGGTTGTGAACTTTATTTTGAATGTTGGGGCTTATCTGGTTAAGGGGCACAATTTGTCAACTGATTGGGTGTGAAACCCCAACTGTAGTTGCTATTCTTTCTGATATTAGGTGTTTATTTATAGGATTTGAAGTTGTTAAATTATGTTTTAAGAAACGACTTTAATATATATATTTATCAATAAATGTATTCCAAGAATTCAAATATTAGGTCTCATTAGATGTTTATCAATAAATGATAAATTCATAGAACTCTCTGATCCTTGTGTATTCTTTAATATTCATGGATCCAATCCAAAGAACGAGTTTTTGCCCAAAAATTACTTTTGCAACGTGTGATGTTTTAACGAGCCTCCAATTAAAGTTTGCCAGTTTATGCCCTAATGTCTTCTATGATTGTGGTCTATTCAAATGGGCCTAGGCTCCCATGTGCTAAAGTCAACCACAAGGAATCATAATCATCTTCAATTTTTCATCTAACTTACATGATCTAGAGTCCTGGACAGAGAAGATTCTACAACATATAATTTTAATTCTTATTTTTAAATTTAAGGACACATTCCTTCCTCCTTAACCCAACAAAAGTAAAGACAAGTTTTTCATTTTTAATTGTTTCTTTTCCTTCCTTCAACCAACAAGGGGATTGCTAAACTATCAGAGTGAGTTAAACTTACACCTCACAAGTTGGAAAATCATAACCTACTCTTTCGAACCCTAAAACCATCCATTCAAAAATAGTATTTATATGAAAATTGGAATACGGGGCAGGCAGCTTACTATTAAGTGTTTATGTACAGGATTTCAACCAATACTATTTCTTTTGATGGACAATGTTTGTATTTAATTTCAGCTTTTAAGGTTCCAATATAGGGTATAACATTATTTTACTTATCCCATATTCAACCAAAAAATGCATATTTCTCCTGATAATGTTGCATTCACTTTAATGAGATGGACAAAGGTTGGATGCATTTGACCGATAGGTTTTGGTCATGGAATATCGCCAAGGGGTTAGGTAATTCTTCAGAATGGCGAGAGCTCATGCAGATGGCAACAACAGGGTGAGGTGCCTAATGAGAATGCAAAATGTCATATTTGTTTTCTTTAATGTCTAGTCTTTTATACTTATTTGGTGTCTAAATGTACTTATCATTATATTATTTTGATTTAGGATGCAAATTGAGGCTTTAAATGCAAAACGAAGTTAATTGGTCGATTTTGGACAGTTTTGATATCGCTTCGTAATCTGGACATAACTCTCTCATCCGACTTCTGATCGAGATGATTCAAAATGTTATGGAACACCAAGACAAATATATACAACTTTCATGTTTTGAGTTTTGAGAGATACTGACTGAATCAAGGTCGAAATCGGGTTTGAAGTTGACAATCCTGCACTGTTATGTTCCGAAATGTTTGGCCTTATCATGCAATTTAAATACACGACTTATCTGTGGACGTTTTGAGATCTGGTGCACGAAATTTTCAGCTTGGAAACACCACTTTCCTAGTTATATTAGGACTCTATTTTATTTTTAATATTTTCCTTAATTAATTCAAATTTTGGGATATTGTTATTGGATGATAATACTTAGAATCTTTGGTGGAGATTGAGTATGACTCTAATACGGGGAGGGAAATTATCATACTAGAGATGCCTTTCCCTTCTCTCTTCTCTAATTTCTCATTCCAGTTTTCATAATGGCCTTGTATGGCTAAAGTTTCATACTTGGTCAAAGGAAACAGAAGCCTCGTAATCAATAAAACTGTGAGATCTAATTTGTTTTTAGTGTTCAATTTATGCTTTGAGCATCGAATGTTATTCTATGTCTATTTTCATGATTGTCTCATTTAATTACTAGGATGCCTACTAGTTTATTATTCAATGTAATCTATTACTAGGTTAGATATCAAATCCGTAATTGTTTGATCCCTCTAATATGTGAAGCAACTAAGATTTAATGATTTGCTGCGTTTAAAATTATTAAATCTTAAGAAGAACGCTCGACTAAATTAAATGCAACCGCTTGTGCTTGTGTTGTTTAACTTCATCGATCTTTCTAATTCTTAAGGCTGCTACTAGATTAAACCGTTAACGCTTGTCTTGGGTTGTTTAGTAGTTAATGTTAATTAGATTATTTGTTTTCTAATTAACTACAACTAATGAGATATGGGAAAATAATTCCAACGGTAAATATTCAAAGTATAAATTAATATATACTTACATCGATGATCAGTTATAAAATTCCAATGGTGGATGTTGACTTAGACCAAGATTTGTTCTTTTGACTGATTTTAACAATTTAATTTGAATTGTTCCTTAGTTATTTTTCTTGAAATTGTTTTCGTTATACTCAAACCACATCATCCTTCTTCATGTAGCATAAAACTAGGCTAGACACTCTCCATGAAAACAATCCTTACTCGCACTACTACATGTATTTTTTAGGAATACTATAGGTTTTATTTTTGGTTGCCTACGATAGCAAACCAGTACCCATGTCGTATATGTTCTAATAATTTGTTCCATTCTATAAGTGAGGTTGAACGTCATTTATTTATTACCGATATCGATCCAACTTACATCGAGGCAAGAATTTATAAAATTTTGAGATTATGAGGAAGATTCTGATGACAGTGATGATCATGGTTACATTGATAACATAGATGATATGCTAGGCGACATCCATGCTGCCACTGTTGTTGGTGTTGAGCATGACATGGCTACACACAATGTGGTACCTAGCTTATTCAAACCATAACCTTCCAATTTTGAGGCTCTGGTTGAAGATGTCCGGCGTCTACTATATGATGGTTGCACTAAATTTACAAAACTATCATTTATTGTGAAGTTACTCCAAATCAAAACAATTGGCGGCTGGATTGTTAAGTCGAAGACTGTTTTGCCTAATGCACTCTTGCCTAACTCATTTAACGAGTCACAATCATTGGAGCGAGGATTGAGTTTTAGGTACATAAAAATACATTCATATTCAAATGATTGCATACTGTACTGGAAGGACAAAGCCAACAAACAAGAGTGTCCTAAGTATAAGCTGTCTAGATGGCTACCTACCACACGCGATCATAAGCGACCAGTACCCCAAAAGGTACTCCAATATTTTTCACTAAAGTCAAGATTGCAAAGACTGTTTATGTCCAAGAAAATAGCATCCTCCATGCGGTGGCATCAACTACAATGGATAGGGGATGAAAACACATTGAGGCATCCTGCAAACTCCGAGGTATGGACCTCGTTTGATTTTGAGCATCACTGATTTGCTAAAGATTCTTGCAATGTCAGGCTCGGTCTTGCTAGTGATGGCTTCAACCCATTCAATAATTTTAGTAAGCCGTACATCATATAGCCTGTTATTCTAGTACCTTATAACTTGCCGCCATGGTTATGTATGAAAGATTCGTTCTTTATCCTATCATTGCTCACTCTTGGTCTTAAATCAATAGGAAATGAAATTGATGTTTACTTATACCCTTTAGTTAATGAACTCATTGATTTGTGGGAAAATGGAGTGGATACATATAATGCCATGGTAGGGCAAAAATTCCAATTGCATGCTACTTTATTTTCGACAATTAATAATTTTCCTGCATACGGTAACATTTCTGGATGGAGCACAAAAGGCAAGTTGGCATGTCCATCTTGCAATATCGATATAGATTCCTTGTGGTTTAGATATGGTAGGAAGCATTCTTACATGGATTATTGCCATTGGCTACCATCGGGTCACTTCTGGAGAACGAAGAAGGGTCTTTGCAATAGTAAAGAAGATCATCGAACACCACCTACACTGCTATCTGGAGATGATATAATGTTACAACTAGCAACATCCGTAATGTGCATTTTGAAAAAGGAACTCAAAGGAGAAAATGCTCTACCCAGGAGCTAAATTAGACCAAAAGCAGTATATTCTTTGAACTACCCTATTGGTCATCTCTGAACTTAAGATATAATCTTGATGTGATGCACATTAAGAAGAACATATGTGACAACGTCTTGGATACATTGATGAATATTCAAGATAAGACAAAAGATAATGTCAATGCCCGTCGAGACTTAGCCAAGCCTCGTATAAGATTCTCATCTCCACTATTTTGAAATGGAAAAACAGTTTTGCTTTTGTTGAAGGAAAATGCTAGTTTGTCCCTGGTTTTACTTTGTCAAAATTTTAAACATATTTGAAAGGAAAAAGAAAAAAAAGGTACAATTACACTAAATGCACGCCCAACAGTAAGTTATAATAACAACTGGACCGCACAGTGGAAAGGCTTTTGTTGAATTGTTGGTGAGGATCGAACTGTATTTGACTTTTGTTGGAATCTAATTTGTTAAAATAATAAAAAGAATTATAATTTTGAGGGGGAAGAAGATTTGACTGCCAGCAATTCCTATATATCTTATCAAGTTTAAACTTGAACCCAAAGAATAAGTTACTTATCAAGAAAAAAAGAAACAAAAAGGTTGCAAAACAAAATTTACAAGAGTTCAAATCAGCCCAGAACTATATGTTGATTGATCATCAACCAAGTATTGAAGTGAGACAACATATTAAATGGAAGAAGCTAGATGAAACATGTGTTAAATTTAGCCAATTGGGATGCGGTTGTAGATAACCAGAACAAGAAGGTGAGAATAGGGGTTAAAATCATAACTCAGTTACAAGGGAGAAAGCTTGTAATGAATACTCAACTGATTCTCATGGTTAATAAAACTACAAGCTATAATTAGATTTTAGGAAAAAAAAAATCTTTAAAAAAAAAAGAAAAGAAAGAAAGAAAGAAGGGGAAAAGAGAGAGAAAATTGGCATCAAATTACTCTTATATTCTAAGTACATAATTTGCCTGATGTTTTCAAGAAGTATCGAGTGATTATGGAGGATTAATATGTTAGCACTTAGAAATAATAATACAATGGAAATACAAGTCAGTCTAGGCTATACTTGTCTATTTAAAATTTATAGCTACATTACTAACATTTATTAGGTAGTTGTTCATACCTCAGATAACTTTATTTACCTAAAAAATAATAAAACTTTATTCAAATAGAAACCTTAATCCATTTAACTTCTCTCCATATTTATCACTAAGCCAAAACTTTAAAACCCCTCATTTCAAGCATGGTAAAGGAATTCATGAACAAGTGTAATAGCATGCTTGCTGTCCAATAAAGGCTATTGAGTTTTATGCGTGTCTAGATATATGAAGAACGTGAGTTAAGAATGTACAAATGATAGGAATTTACTTAGAAATGGTAGGGAACAAGTTAGTGTCATAATAATCTAGAATTTTCACCAAAAAATGGAGTTTGACAGATTTTGAACAACTTGTTGGAACCAAATTAATTGAAGAGCTAAAGCTCAGATGATTTTGGTTTGTGTCCCTTGTTTTAAATACAGTTTTTCATACTAACAAATAACTATGGTTGAGCAAAAATGGAGATGAAATAGACTGGTTGAAGCTCCAAAACAGAGTGCATAGCATAATTTGCTGCACTACCATGGACAGCTAGCAGCTTTAGTACAAACATTGGCTCTTAAACATCCTTCATTTAACCACAATAATAACATACATAAACCATTCATAATAGAGTTGAAGAAAGTTGAGAAGAAACTTGTTTTTTTTTTTTTTTTTTTATGTGAAAGTATAGCATAAACAGCAAGAGGAGCTCTAGGCAAACCAGGATTTTTTTTTTTTTTGTAAGTGTAAACCAGGAAATTCTAATAGAACCTACTAGATTGAATGAAGTCATTGGTTGCTTGCTTAGGCTATTAATCTTGAAGAAAAGTGTTCTCAAAGTACATTCCCATGATCTACTAGTTTAACACATAGTCATTAAGGGTTAAAGGCTCTCAAAACTTAATTCATTCAAACTCAATATTAAAAACTGAAGATCTTCTGAATATCTAAAAAGAGTAGAAATAAATATCAATATTCAATAAGCCTATATTTCAAATGACAGCAACCAACTATCCCAAAACAGACCCACAACACAAAAATCAATATCAATATTCAATAAACCTATATTTACCTTGATAGGATTACAACTTTTATTAATTACGAATATTCTCTGTAGTTGCTAGGCAACAGAAATTTTGACGGGAAAAGTTTGGTGGTGTTGAGGATGACATGCATGAAGATGAGGATGAGGATGAGGATGAGGATGAACAAGAAGTCATATGGAGTGGAAAAATGAATCAATATTATTCTGCTAATAATCAAGATTTTGAGGCGATGATTATTGATTGTCCTATCTCCCCCTTCCCTTCTCACTTTCTATCCATATATGTTTAATATATAGGAAAAACTACATTATTCACCCTAAACTACCTCCACTTTTTCAGTTTGCACTATAAAGTATAAAAAAAAAAAAATTGCATTTGCACAGTAATCTTCCTATGTGTTGATGTGTGTATATGAATGGCATTATCTATACCTTTCAATGGGTTCAGTATATATTCATATTTTTCAGGCTAAAAGCTGAACATTTGAGAAATACCTTGATACAAGTATTTTGAAAAGTTCTAAAAGCAAACGAAATATATATATTTTACAGTTTCAATAATTATCTTTAGCATAACCCATTCAATATTACTACTTATAATTAGGTCCTTACTTAGATTGAAATCATTTATTTAAAAATAGCCACCGCAAGGAATTAATACACAATCTAATAACATCGATCCCAACACATAGCAAGATTACTGTGCAAGATTACAATATATATATATAAAAAGTCCCATTTACCCCACAACAGACTGCATGTACCCGCTTTGTGTAAAAAATAGTAGATTAAGGCCAGACATCGGCTCCTAGTCTGATATTCATTTGTGAGTACTAGATATTCAACTGATACAAAAAACCATAAAAAACATAAATGATGGTTTCCATCTGATAAGCAAGCTTAATGAGTAAACTTACACAATACTTTACAAAAGTAAACTTACACAATATGGTTTGATGTGTTACATTAAATCTATTTTACATGTACAATAACAACTATTTTACAATTTGATATACCACGTCAAAACACATTAGTTTGCAAATCTACTTTATTTGCATCTGTGTAGACAAAGATTTCAAACTTTCTCACTTTATTTATTAGAAAATATTTATTGTTGACTCAATGTCTCTGTGCGCCATCCCACCTGGAAAAAACATATTGAGGGAAGGAAATAGTTATAGTTTCTTGCTTCTTAATCATGAAGTGTTGGGATAAAGTTAGCATGGATATTTTCCAGGGTCAGGCTCTTTCTCGCTATTTTCTTCATCTTTATTAGATAAAGTTTCAAAAATGCAAATTTTTCTAAGAATATATATATATATTTTTTTTTGGAGAAATATCCAAAGTTTTGATAATGAGAAACCTTGTTCTAATCTTTTCTTCTCTTTGGGTTAGGATTCATTGCTATAGCTGTGGGGATCTCTAGTTTTGTTTTCTTTTGAATTTAAGATTTGGCAGGGTATTATACTACCACATATTATGCACTACCTGTTTGACTATTTTTTAATGTTGTCTGAATGAATATCACTACTGAATGGATTTTAATCTAAAGACTTGCATTACATTTTTAAATGATTTTTTTCTATAAGCAAAAGTTTTTTAAGATGATGACATTTCATTGTCTCAGTATTGCTTGGGAAAAAGGAGTATATATGGTTTTGTGAGCTTTTGTGGTACTACTAATTATCTAGCAGAGAATTTAGTGCTTCTTTAGTGTTTGGGCCATGCATAAGTGCGGTGGAGAGTGGAATTGTGTTGCCCCTACTGATATCCTTTCTACTTCAAATAGTCTAGTCTTTAACTCATAAACCAAAGTGTCAATTGATTTTTGCCATGATTCTTCATGCTATTAATTCGATTCCATTGTTTATTGTTCTTAGGCACCAGAGTTGCACATGGAGGTCCACAAGCATGGGCTTGGTCAACAGACTATGGGTGGGCATTTTCTACTTCTGCTTCTGTTAATGAAAATGTTAGATTATCAAAGTTTTCCTTCACTTTATAGTTTATGCAAGAGGATTCTGTAAGCTGTAATTGTGTAGAGCCTGTTGACTTGGCCCGAAATTGAACAAATCATTGAGCAATGCCTTTCGTTTTTTATTTCAAAATTTCTAATAACATAAAATATTTCTCTAAACTTTTAATGTCACTATTGGCTTTTTTATCAGCGATTTGTTGATTGTGTTTGGATGTCAAATCTCTGTCATCTATATTAATTATCCAATTTCTTTTTCAAATCTCTAATATCTCTCTCTTTTATGTGCCCCCTTGACCTATTTAATTTACATGTACATGAGTATGAGAAGGCAATGTTCAACCACCAAGCTTGTTTTTTTTCCTATAATTATATTAAATGCTGCAAATAAAGATTAAAAAAAAGAAAGAAGAAAAATAAAAGATTAAATGGACAAAAATAATCTGATTTCCAATAACGTATAGGTGGATAATTAATGCAAGTTGCTATTAAATTAAAACATATAAATCCCTATTGATCTAATACTTAGTCCTCTGCTATAAAGATCCAAATCTGATATATCTAAGCGAGATTTATAATTTTCATGATGATAAATTCATAGGGAGCACTTATAATATGAAAACTAGAGTAGGAGTTCTTGGATCAGTATTATTTATCAACAATTTGACTTTTGATTGTTGGTGGTACCTGTATCTCATTTGCTTTCTTCCAAAACTCATCATTTACTGTGAGGCTAGAAGTCTCACCCTTCCATTTCTGTTTCTCTCATTTGTGATAAAGAAAGATGGATGCTCATTATTGGTTTAAAATAAAGGTCTGCCTTTATACTTCCTAAATTTATGTGATTCAATCAAGCTTCCAAGATGTTGTCACACACCATTTGCTGTATGTCCCTCTTTTCCTGCATGATTTTGGTGATAGTATACTTGGACATGGGGGAATTACAGATAGAATTAACTTCCAGGTAAGCTTTGATGAGGTTTGGATCCAGCAGATTCCTATGAACAACTTAATTGTAGTATATTTTAGATAACTACTAATTATAAGATTTTTTTATAAGTACTAATTATCCATTTTTTTATTATGGCTTCTCATAATTTTTCTTGTTCTACTCATGGTTTATGTAAATTGTTTTACTCAAGATAAACTTGATTACCATCCCCAATGCATGCGTGATTATTCATAATGTCATTTTTGGCAGGAAATCATGATGCCCTGCTTGTTTATTTGCTGTTTGTAACCATAAATTATGTTTTACTCTTAGAAACTTCTATTGAAAACCAAAAAAGAGATGTGAACGATGAGTTTACCGGGATGAGCCTGAAACTTTCTACATAAAAACGTGTTATACGAATAGGTGGAAGGCTATGTACACAAAATACTTTAGAAGCCAAAAGTAGAGCATATTTGATAACCCAACAACAATATTGGTGAAGAATATACTGAGGTTGATTAAGATTTCATGCTATATGCCTGTAATGGGTTAGGACCCTAAGATTTGTGTACACTTTGCAATCCACTTGTATGCTAGTTGACTAGTGAACAAAAGGATCCCAGCACATTTGAGAAGTTTTAACTGCTTACCATATGAACTATTATATGGAAATAGCAAAGTTTGAAAATGTTTCCATATCCTTTCATGATCTTTGCCACCTAATTCAGTTACTGTCCTATACCATGCAGTATTATTCGTTGATAGAATGTTTTATTGTTTCGTACAATTTGGTTACTTTTAGCTCAAAAGTGATTTTACTCCATCAAGGAAAATGAAGGAAATTTATTTTAAAATACATTCTCAATTAGACTGAATTCATTTACGTCAGGACTGACCAGATGATGGTCTTGGTTTGTTGAAAATGAAGGAAATTCAAGTGAGTGTGTGCCGAATGTATCTAGTTTTTGTGTTTTACGTGTAAGGATAATGGTTTTTGCAATTGTCACTATATGCAAGATCCAATTTATAATCATGTATGATTGGAAAGGTTGGTGGACAAAACAGTTTCTGCAACTACCATTATATAAGATGTGTAATTATTTTTTATTGGCTAGGGTGGTGGAAGGTCCGAGGAGTTAGGGGTTTCCTTTGCAGAATATGATGCCAAGTATATAGGGAAGGAAAGTATGCAAAAAGCAATGCACCTAGGAAATTTGGACATGAGGTATAAATGAATATGTACTTGATCTGTTGGTATCTTTCTATTTTCTCATCAAGTACTGGTGTTTATATCTGCTATCATCACAAAAAAGATACAGGTCTTCTTAATTCAAATGGGAGAATTTTTTACATAAATCAGGAGATAACAACCTCTTTAAATGCTTATACTTTGGCACTTGTTTCTCACAGAAAATGGCAATGGTTATTAATCCAGATGCTTTGTAATTTTGGTTTTAATTTATTGCTTACAGAATGTTTTAGGTAGTTGGAGTTCAAAACTTAGGTAGTTGCTTAAAAAAAGTCTTGGTTTAAGATTATGCTTATAGGTTAGTAAATCTATTTCATGTGGATTAACTTCTCTAAAAGATACCATAAAAGAAGTTAATCTACATTTACGATACTATAAAAGATAGCATAAGGATAATAATACTAGTGAAACGTTTCACTAGTAGTTTTTTTTTTTAATTTTTGTAACAAATTATTTGCGGTTGCCGCAAAAGATCACATTGTCGTCGAAAATACTTATTTGCAATGATTAACATACGTCGCAAATATATTTTAGCATCGAAAATTTCCGACGGAAAGGCAATAAACATTTGCAACGATTCCGTGATTAATGAAAATGTCTAATTGCGGCAAAAAAGCTTGGTCGCAAAAAGTCTTTATGGTTCCTATAAGCTTTTAGCATCCAAACAAATATTCGTTGGGAAATGGGTTATTGCGGCGACTCTCGCATTATTTGCAGCAAAAAATATTGCCGCAAACATTTTTTTCCAACGATTTTTTGTAATAATGGAATACACATTTTCAGCATATTTTTAACCATTGCGACTAACTTAATCTCTGGAAATAACATACTATTTGCGACGATTTTTCCAGCTCGCTGATTTTACACCAAAAAAACAAAACAAAACAAACAAACAAACAATTCCGACGAACATGCATCAATCGAAAAATCGACTATAATGGGTATTTCCAGCAATTATCCATAGTATTAGCGACGAAATGTGGTGTTGGAAAAAATCTTTTTTTCTTGTAGTGTCTCTTTTTAAAATCTCAACCTTACATTTTTTTTTTTTTTCAGTCCCATGGCTTTCTTTTCAATGCAATAAAAAATGTAATATAGGAAATAAAGTATTATTTAAGGGTAGGCTTGGAGGTGAGAAATTCTCTAAAATTCTCATCTCATATTAACTCATTATTACATCTTTTTCAAATCCATATACAAAATATAATAAACAATTCAACTTTTTCAAATCACAATTTAACTTTTTCAAATCACAAAATAATAATAATATTAAAATTTAATATTTTAAACTTTCAAACAAAATACAAAATTCTTATATCAACCTCATGTTTTTAACGTTTGGCCTCAAAATCTATCGAGCCAGCTTTGGTTATGGTCAAGTCAATGCTACCTAATCTTTGTTAGAACTATTCGGTTTCATTTCTGTGAGTCATATCTTAGTAGTTTTGAATGCATAACATCCAAAATACCGTTCTATGAGCTCTATGTTTCCTTTTTAACAGGGGGCTTTCCTAGAAAAACTTAAAACGGAGAACCCTGGAATTCCATGCTTCCTCTTTGGTCACTCCACCGGAGGTTCTGTGGTTTTGAAGGTAAGGGGTGTGAACAGAGACATGATACTAGTTGAGCTGCTTTGATATTTGATAGTTTCAATATGAAATTTGCGGGTAGGAGGGCATCTTCAATCTTCTTTACCATGAACTGAAGAGAACTAGACTCGATATAAGAGCTAAACTCTTCAAATCCCTGCCCTTGGATCGGATCACACAGGAATGACCACTCGATCTTGCACCCACGTCCGCCTTTATCATCGTGGATTGGCAATACTATGACCGTCGCGACGTATGACTTCAAGCCGAGGTTATTATCAATAACCTCATAGCTCATACACCGTTTGATGAGATCAATCAGCAGCAGCTCCTCTTTGGCCCAAATGGTCACCGATTCCTCTTGGCTGCCTGATGATGATGGTACTGTGGAGTGCAGTAGCGGATCAGGCCGGGCTGGCCAGGGATCCCATCAACATGGTAACACGTGTCAACACGAAAGCACTTGTGTAGGTTGCAGAAGTCCTCCAAGAAAGGCCATATTTCATGTGCTCTTGCGGTTGGGAGTTGTGCACAGGTTTTTCCTTCCCATTTTAAAGGCTGTGTTTCCTCTTCCATGTGTGCGTTCGAGATACGATGGATAGAAAAGCTATCGATTCAATCGAGAATCAGTGTGTTACTGTGTTTATGGTTTTAGTGGGTGTTATGTTTTAAGGATAAGAAGGAATATTACCAAAGTACCACCACATGACCGCTGACCCAGTGCTCTTGAATAATGGGATGATGCTACTACATCCGCCAAGTATCAGTGCTGTATATATATTTTTTAAAGCATTTTTGTGTATATCTTTAATAAAAAATATTAAAAAATAAATATACATAAATACATTAAAAAAAAAAGATAAATAATTTATACAAATTCTAAATAGAAAAATCGCATACAAGTCTTTATAAAAAATTAGACCTTGCCTAAAAAAAGTGTAAAAAAGAGTTTATACATTTTTACAAAGAGCTTATACATTTTTTCTTTATAATCAAAGAGCTCGTACATAACATGTATATTTAAAGTTGACATTACTAAAAATATATATTAATCAATACACTGTGTCAGTGAAATTTTCTTGTAATTATTAATGAGTACTGCTAGCGGGCCTCCTACCATACCATTAGCGTATTTAAATTTAAATTTTTTCTTTTCATTTTTTGTCAATAATTTCTTAACATCCTTTATTGTTAAGAAACAAAAATGCACAACTTTACTAATAGAATAGTACTATTATGTCTCTTCAATTTGCTCACTTGGTGTGCCCCTAATGTTAATTGCACTTTTTATTCTTCTTCTTCTTTTTTACTTTTTATTTCAAATATTTTTTGAACATGTTTAAACATTTTTTAAAAAAAAAATATCAATACACTAATTGTCACTTTTTTAACCATTCAGAAAAAAAAAGCATTTAAAAATAAATAAATATATAAGCAATCAAAATGAGGGGACAAATTAATAAGACATAATAACATTATTCTTACTAATAATCACTTCTTAAATTATTAAGTAAGAAAATTAATAATTAAAACAATCAAACAATAACTTTAAGCGAAAATTTTGAAACATCCACTAGCAATTTTTCATTATTAATTACTGGATGGCTCACTGGTCGAGGTCAGGAATCCAATATTAATTTTTTAAGAAATGCTAATATACTGTCTAAGTTTACCTACTCATTTTAACCGCTCATGTATTTAATTTTTTTTATTTATATAATAATTAAGAAAGTGACTTCTAATATATTAATGTATTTTTTTATTTTTTAAAAATATTTAAATATATTAAAAATATATACAAATACTATCGGGCTGCACTCTAGCACGGCTCAAATTTTTTTCCGCCGACTCTCTCAAATGACACCAGATCCTCTATAAAATAATGTTCCATGCGATTCACATTGACGATAACTCTCGCACTAACAATATTATTAAATATTGCAAAAATCAGGCCGGGTTTAATATTAGGAAGCTAATAAATGTAAGATTACATGTTCAGTCACGTGCTGCGACTTGGTTGTTTTAAGTGTATAATGCGCGCGCTGAATTAATTAGATCACTCATTTTTCGTCATTCTGCTGGAACTGGCCGAAGGTTTTATGGTTTTGAAGGTTAGGCAGGTAGCTTAATTAGACCTTGATGTGCTGGAGGGAATTGCTGGGGGGTAAGTTTTCCCAGTTTCACACACACACACATATTCATGCGTACGTGAAATAAGGCATTGCAGTTGAGTAGCATATCATCAAACACCGCCGATCCATCCATGCATTTTGCCTTCAATCATAAGATGTCGTCTCATTCAAAATCATCGTAAACAATCTTGATGTCTAAACGTCGTCAATTTCCTTTTTTCTCCTCTGATCATCTACTGCAAGTTTGACTTACTGCTGGGGCATGAGTATTGCTATACATCATCCTACACACCACACACCAATGTGTTTTTTATTTTTTTTTTATTTTACTCTTCTTGAAACATTTATATTTTTTTATTCTTCATCCATATAATACACATTTAATAAGAGAAACAAATAAAAATAAATAAAAAAAGTTATAGTATGTGGTGTGTAGGATGATGCAAAGATTAATTCGCTGGGGCATATATGATATATATATATATATATAATATGTATGCATGCACTTATGGTGTTTGTTATGCCGATCTTTCCACCGCAAAAGACTGGTAGTTGTGATCGATCGATTGATAATGAATGAGAAATCTTGATAGCGCGCTTGCTATTGACGACAGTGGAATGTCCATGTCAAGGCATGGTGGTGGAAGAAATTGGTGGAAAGAAAACTACTTTTCGTGCGCAAAATGACGCCCGATTTGAGTTGAGAAATTGAACTCTCGCACAACTATTTCTGGTGATCAAATAATATTATCATCCATCCAATAATGGTGTCGAAACCTGTATTCTGGAAAATGCAATAAAAATCCATACTTGGTGATAAAGAAGTCGATTTCCGATCTATAGAATGGCATCAAAATAGTATTTTAGAATTGAGCAGATACTACAATGGACACCAAAAACATCTGGTTTTTATTTTCAGACAACATACAATGTTTATTCTTAATTTCAAATGAAACACACACAACAACTTATTGTTTTGGGATCAACCGCAATAACAACATACAACACGTGGAAAAGTGCAACGTCACTTAATTAATAGAGATAGGTTGAGGATCTTCTGCCTTGAAACCTTCTGTCTTCTTTTTCTCAGCGGTTAATACATCTTCTATGTTCTTTGTTATGGAAGATAGCATAGCCTGAATAAAAGATAGCGCCAGGGGATCTTCTGTCTTCTTTTTCTCGACGGTTAATATATCTTCTATGCTCTTTGCCATGGAAGATAGCATCTTGGAATCTTCTGTCTTCTTTTTCTTGGCGGCTATTGTCTCATCTATGTTCTTTGCCATGGAAGTTAGCATAGACTGAATAAAAGGTGCAAACTCATCTTGTTTCCAACCTGGAATCGGATCAGCGACGAATGACCACTGGAGCTTGCACCCTTGTTTGCTTTCCCCATTGATTGGATATGCTGAGCATGTTCCCACTAGGGTCTTGATGCCGACGTTATTTTCCGTGACATCGTAGCTCAAAGTCTTATTGATGGGATCTATTTTAGTCAGCCTCTCATGGACCCACAATTTCTTCGATTGCAAACGCCCGTCCCATACTTTGGTAGCGGTGGCAGCGCAGTAGCGGACGAGGCCAGGCTGGTTGCAGATCCCTTCGACAAGGTGACTCGTGTCGATTACGTCAGGAGCAAATTTGTGTAGGTTGCAGTAGTCCGCCAAGAATGGCCATGCTTCTTCTGCTGTTGCGACTTTGAGTTCAGCAGTGAGATTTTCTACCCATTTTGGTTGTGCTGGTGCTTCCATTTGTGTGTGTGTGTGTGCAAGGGAGAGAGAGAGAGAGCGAGGGAAGGAGGGAGGGAGATGTTGATCAGGGAGTGATCAGTGTGGATATTGTTGAAGATGTGTTCTTGGGTAGTTGGGGTCTTAGCTATTTATAAGGAATCGAATGCAGGCTACGTATGAAATATAACCACTATTGGAAGAGATCATGCATAGCGGAAACAAAAGATCAGATGGAGAACTTGGGGTCCAGCTGGCCTAACTACGTGTACAAAAGGAATCTATAATTTGCAAAACTTTTTTATGGACAATATAAAAAATAATTGATAAGTAAAAAGCAAAATATAATATTTGTGTTTTAATTTTTTTCTACAATAACAATAAAGTGATTTATAATTAATACACTAACTTATAACGATAAGCAGTAAAAGTAGTACTCTACTCATATATATATATATATATATGAGAATGACTACTGATTAGCAAAATATCTCGATCATAGTTATGCAAGATAATCGGGAATTTAGATAAGTATGAATTTTGCGAGAGCACCATCATAGTCATACATATATAGGTTTGAATTTTGAACCTTTAACTCTATTTTATTTTTCATTGGGTTTGGAAAACTAGGCATAAATTAAATAATTACATTCGAGCTGGCATGCAATGTTTTTAAATAGTTACTTCTCCTTTCTAGGCCATTGAAATATTTCAATATGTCGCTGATCCCAGATCATGACTCGGATAACAATAAAAAATTGTCCCATAATTTAAGCAGTTTAATTAGTGCCAGATAAACAATATAAATTGGGGGCAGAAGGCCCATCACATCTCCCCTTCCCAACTTTAACATTTAATATTCGATAATCACGTTCGAGATAAGGAATATGAAACAATAAATAAATAAATAAAACAAGAAAAATATATATATCAAAGTATTCAGAATAATTTTTTAGGAGTTTTTGTTGGGGCACGCGCATACGTCAACTTTCCCTGTGCTATTTTGTTATATTTTAATTGGATTTTCCTTGTTGTCCTTACTGCTTTCTGTAATTTAATAGAAAATAGTAGCTAGATCAATTGTTTGATAGAGAGTCAATTCAATCATAGACTCGTCTAGTTTTGTTTTCTGTAGATGTCCGATAACCTAGGCCCCCCTTTCATTCTTCTAACTTTTATCTATGCCCTTAACTTTTTTATATTTCTCCAAGGCCCCGTGTACTAACAATGTAATGGTCACTGAGAATTTTTTCTTTTATTTTTTGATAGAAGGTTACTGAGAATATGTCTCTTGAATACGTGTGCGCGGGACAAAAAGAGATAGGGCAAAAAAAGATAAATTATCCCATCGGCAGGGCCATAGGAGAATTATGCCAATCTTGTTGAATATATCTAAAAGGCTAGCAATTATTGTGCTATGAAGTTGAATCTAACAGTCAAACTATGTCAAGCAGTTTAAATTATTGGCTGAATCATACCCCATGAAAACTGAAAAGTATCTGATAATCATAAAAACTCTTTTTTAATTTTTTTTTAATAATGTATGAAAAAATTATCATATCATCCATTTTTTTAATTGAATTATTCCATTCAATAAAATTTTATAAAATAAAAATTATAAAGTAAATTTAATATATTGTATTTAATCGCATTAATTTATCAGTTTTATTTCATTAATTTTTTGTATTGAGATAACATTTATCAATTTTTTAAAAGTAAATTTATAGACTAACATGATCGAACGTGTTATTTATAAACAGGTCTCATCATCTTTTGATATTTATTTTTATTAAATCATTAAAAAATCGAACGTGATTTCTCATCACATCTGTACTTGTCTGATATTGGAATAAAATAAATAACAACTACCCTTCACCATGGACAACACTGAAATTACAGCCAACTGCCCTTCCAGCTCCACCTGCCCCCTTGAGATTTTTTATCATCTCTGATTCTCTGTCAATTATTTGATACTGGAATAGGATAAATAACAACTACCCTTCACCCTGTACAACATTGGAATTACAACCACCCTCCTAGCTCCAACTTCCCGGCGTGTGCCATCCTCCCCGATGATCGAAAATTCTTATCGTCCAGATAAATTTTCATCATTCCCGCACTACATATCATAAATATATATATATTTTTTCTAAATTTTTTTATTATTCTTAAATTTATTAAATTCTTTTACTTATTATCCATATACCAAATATTTGATTAAAAAAAATATGATGTGTGATTTCTTAAAATGATAAATAAAATTTTTCTATTTAAATAGATAATACTTTCCATACTTATAATCTTAAGTGTATAAGTATACAATTTTAAGTTTATAATATAAGAAAAATGATTTATACACGACTTTTTTAACAATACCTTACATAATTATATTCTAAATTAGGTGTATCTTTTAAAAATATATTATAAAAATAACATCACTTGACGAAAATACTTTTATCTTAAAATATTGTTTAAAAAGTGTTAAAAAAATATATTGCCTGCATCATTATTCATAATCATATATGTTGACGTAAAAGTTAAAACTCTAACTATAAAAAAAAAATAAATAAATAAAAAAAAATAAAAAAGAAGATAAAATGAAACTACCCGCAATACGTATAATATTATATATAAAAGTAGAAAAATGCTTCTTATCAAATTTACGCCTCACACTAATATGTAATTTGTAATTTTTATTTTTTTATTTAAATACACATATTTACACATCAATATATATATATTTAAATAGAATAATAAAAATAATAAATGACATATTTATACGTGGTGTAAGAAATAATAAACAAAAATTTTCATAAAATTATAAACATGCCTAACACTACCCATTAAAATACAATAAATAATAACCACCCTTCACCATGGATAATATTGAAATTATAACCAACAACCCTTCTAGCTCCAACTTCCACGCTTGCCATCTTTCCTGAGAATCAAAGATTTCTTATTATTTTTTTCAAGGAAAAATGCTATCTAGAATTATAATTTAGATAGTGATAGGGTTACTAGTTATCTACTATCCATTTACTACTTATAGTGTATTTATTTTTTTATTATTTTATTATAATTTTTTTTAATATTCTTAATTATTAAAAAATATATATATAATTTTACTAATAATCACTTTTTTAACCATTAAGTAAAATTAAAAATTAAAAAAAAATTAAATACAAAAAAAAATAGTAAATATGTAGTAGAAGGATAGTAACCCTATCATTTTCCTTACAATTTTACCTACATAATCATACGTATTGACGTATTATTTATTGAAATTGTGAAGATTTTAAAATTTAAAATTATAATTAAAAAAATTGATAAAATGAAATTAGCCCTCAATACATATAATATTATATTTAAATTGTAAGTAAATATAGTATTATTCATTTAAATATAATAAATAAGAAAAATACCATAACCACAAAAGAATTACACAAAAATAATTCTACAAATTGAGATCGTTTGATGTGGTTCGTTAAATTATAAAATTATTTTTATTGTAAAATAAATCTAACAAATCAGATAAAATCATGTTAATTTATGAAATTATTTTTATGTAATTCTTTTATGAATATAGTATTACTTCACCTTGAACAAATTGAAATTACAACCAACTACCCTTCACCATGGGCAGTAGTGAAATTACAACCAACTACCCTTAAACGTGGACACTGGACAGTTGAAATTACAACCAACTACCCTTCTAGCACCAACTTCCCCGCGTGGCATCCTCCATTCTCCGGGAGTCCGGGGCATAAATAAACAACCACCCTTCACGGTCCATGCTCCGGGCCATAATCATAATCAACTGCCCGTCACGCTCCATTCCCTCTCGCAGTGCATCCTCCATCCTTTGGGCCATGCGCTGCAGGCCCACCTCATACGTGCTCACTAAATCATCCCGTACCCACCCTTCCACCGGATCAACGGTGAACACTCGATCACATATCCAGCTTGGTCTTCATCACCCTGGGGAACAATCTTCACCGTCGAAACCTACGACTCGAACCCAATATTGCAGTCCACGATCTCGTAGCTTAAGCTACGTGGATCGCCATCGACGGCAATTAATCTTTCGTTGGACCAGCTGACGGAATCTCCACCGGAGTCGGAGGGGATGGAGAATCCGGCGCAGTATCGGATGCAGCCGGGCTCACTGTTGGTGCCGTGGATGCCGTAGCAAGTGGCTAAGCCAGGAAACCACTTGTGGAAGTTGAAGAAGAAGTCCTTGAACAAAGGCCATATTTGGTCAGCGACGGCACCGTTTAGTATTGCGGAAACCTTGCCCAATGCCTTCCAATTTGGGCAGTGCCGGCGGTGAGTTTCGCTCCATTACGGAGAGAAGACGGAGATGGCAAAAGTCCAAATTGGGTTAAGCCGGAAGAGGACACGTTAAAATAGACGGGTGTCGTGTCGTTCATGCTTACTGACGTGGCATGCGACCAATAACTTGGACATTACAAATGTCGTTATCGGGTATTTGATTAGAAAAATAATATTTATCGTAATGAAGCTTGTAAGGTATATATATATTTTTTCTCACCAAGTTAAATATTGTATAGATAAATTAAATGGTTACAAGGATACAAGATTCAATAAGGTGGGAGTCTCCAATATTCATCTCAAACACAACAAAAGCAACATCTAAAATAAAAATAAAAAGATGGATTATTAAGTCAAAAACTTGACTTCAACCCAATCCCACATGGAGATGTCGCTTTAAAGTGGTTTTAAAATAGTCTGATAAGACTATAAACCTACGACTAAAAACTGCAGTCGAGAAGGGTGCGCTACATTTTGTTGATCCGGTCCAACTATAAGTGATTATGGCGATCACATCTTCTCGATCGCTGGTTAGAGAAAGCAGGAACATAAGAGAATAGTAATCTAAAGATGATCCGATATACCGGAGAAGGACCACCACCAATAGTGGTGGTGCGTATTGAGAACAAAACAAGCAACCAGATTTGAAAGATTTGTAGCTGCTGGCCTCGCGCATGACGGCAGGAATCTCCTTCTGGTGTAGTAGCGTGTGAGGTCCATGTGCACTATAGGCTGAGCGTGAGTCACACTCGCTACTCGATTGTGCAAAAATCTATCACCGTTTGACAAATTGGCAGCTGGGGATTCCTTTGGAGGGGCGGGTGGTTGGATATGGCTAGCAAGTAGTAGATCGAAATCTTTAGGCACTATAACCGGAAAAGTTAAAAAGAAACTGGAAAAAGAACTATACAAAGATGACAGACGATGATCAAAGGAAATTATGGAGAGAAAACAGACGAAAGGGATGAAACGGAAGGTCATGAGGTATAATTCTTTTTAAAATATAGTAACTATATAATTCAAATAAAAAAAAATTAACTTTTTAATAATCAATTCCACTATTTTAAAAAGGATTCGGGTGCTTGCGCTCGACGAATCTAACATTGTTCACTTGACAAAAATAAGTGAGTGATGGATTGACAGTAGTTGTCAGTAACATTATCTTCGGTTTTTTCGATGTGAGAATTTCTCCGTGACTTCTGAACGAGCTTTTTTTAACGCAACTAATTGTATTGTGATGAATGTTTCCATATCAGTTATCTAATCAATAAATAGTGTTTTAATTTTTTTAAATTAAAATGAATTTTATTAGAAGTTGTGCATTTATGTATAGCAATAACTTTATTAAAATATTTTTATATTACTTATAATCAACATTATATAATTTAATTTTTCAACGTTTTATAAATTAAATTATATTATATAGATGATATATAGTGTACAAATATTTAAATAGCATTCTAATGTAGCAAAGCTTTTTTTAGATTGTGCCAAGGTGATTTTTAGGACTCTTCAACCGGTTTTCTTTTTTCATTTTTTATTTTTGAGTGCTTGTTCTCTTATATTGTTTGGTGTGGACTCCTCGTGATCAGCCAGGAAAAACAAAAATTAGTCAAGAAAAGAAGAGGGAAAGCAAAAAGATTTGTAAGAGTACTCCCAATATATTCTTCATCATATTTTAAAAAAAATCACCAAAATTCATTTTTTTCTATTTTATATATTAATTTTTACAATATACCATAGCTTATCTATTTTTTTTTTATATCATTTAAATATTATACTTTTTAATATTTTTTTTATTCATTTCAAATATTATCTTTAACTATCAATAATATCCTCAAATAATGATGTTCTATTTTAAATAAAAAGAATGATGTTCCATTTCAAATATTATTTTTTTATTCATATAATGATGTTCTATTTTAAATTAATCCAAATTTATAAACTAAACCAAAATATAAATTAATTCAAAAAATAAAAAGAATAGATTATATAATGAAAAAAAGAGATTAATTCAGCTTCAGATTTTGTCTTTAATGCCCAATAAAGAAGAAAGTGTGGCAATGAGAAAGAGGATCTGAAATAAAAATAAATGACTTTTGAATAAATGAGGAAAATCAAATAGCAAGAAAGAGAAACTAATTTAAAATGTTTACATGGATGAATAGTTCCTTTCACATCTAGCATGTTACTGTAGCATAATGTAAAATGTATGATAGAATACAAGATCCATTAGAATGCACTTCTAAGATAATTTATTTATATTTTAAAGAAAAATATATTATAGAGCATCCATTGGGAGTGCTCTAAGAGCTGGCTACTCAATAGGTAGTACTGAAACATCATTTCTTGGCCTGAAAGATAAAAGCGATAGGCATTTTAATAGAAGAGTGTACTTGCTCTTCTCTTTGTCCACGTAGAACATCATTCAAACTGAAATGAATTTAATTTAATTTTTTTTAAGCACTGGATTGCAAACCTAGATTTCGGATTTAAAACCTAGTATTCAAATCAAGTGTATTCGAATTTTGCAATTTGGGTTTCAAACCAGAACAAATTCGGGTTGGAATTCAGAACCGAAATCCGATTTCTCAAGTTTCGAACCTGACTGGAAAAATCGGCCCACTTGAACAGTCCTAGTGATTTCAGATTATCTAAGTTGATATGTGAATAATAGTATTTTGTAGAATCATTGAAATGTGTTCGAATGTAAATATATTAAGATTTATATTTGAATATATAAAGTAGATTGAGACGAGTTTAACTCTTTTTTACAATAAATTGAAAAAATAATAAATCTCATTAATGATTAATTTTAGATGTATTGAAGTACAGAATCGCTTTTAAGCGTTCAGTCTGATATTCCAGTAATAACAGCTCTCTACTTAAAAGCTACCACCTCAGAAATCACACTAAACTCACGCTAAACTCGTGCGCATGGGATTACAATGGCAAAAGATTTCAGGTGAGGAGAACTGCGTTCGACACTTCGCTTAGCCCGACAGCATGCTTCTAGAACAAATGTCAAGTAGACCTCCACCGCCAGCATCCAATGCCACCACCACCAGTCCACTGAGTATTCGTTGTCCTCTTTGGCCAATTTCAACACCCCACGAGTTCGTTACCCACTACGCAAGCACAATTCCACCGCCACTGTTCCGTCGCCCACCATAGTTCGTCACCAACTAACAGTTGTTCATGGCTGACTCAGTGGCCTTAGCGTTGCTCAGGTATTTCTCATCTTTTACATTATATGCCAAGACACTACTGATGTTTGATAAAATGTTTGAAAGAGTCAATTTGTTGGGTATTGCCCAGCTAGCTAAAATTTATGAAAGCCAGACGAGATTTTTATTTATAAAAATATTAATTTCCATGGTAACAAAATTTATCACGAAGGTGCATTTTTCCAAGTAGAAACCATTCACAAATTCATTAATAAAGGCAAACATCAATATATACGTATACATATATATTCCCAATATAAATGACACCCACAAAATATATGTACCATGCAGCATGGTCTCAAGTGTAGCCAACGGTGATAATCATATATAATTGATGTTCCTTTCTCTATGGCTGATCTCCAGACTGGCTTTCAAGCATTGTTTAGAAATTCAAATTCACGAATAATTATGCTTTTTCTTGACATTTTTCTCACTCAAAACTCCCTAATAAAATACCCAAATACATATATATATGTTCTCTCTTTTTTCTTCCCTCTTCCTCTTATACTTTGTCATGTTTAAGATTTCTTTTCATCTTTTCTCCTCTTGTTACTATTTTTCTCGATCTCTAGCTATTTCAAGTCCCAATCTTAATTATTTCTCACCACGTATAGTACATGATGAAGTATGATCATGTGGTGGACTTAAAGTTTGGTTGGATTCATATATATATATATGGTTAAAACGTATGTTACTGAATGTGTCCTACTAAAAAATAAGAGACATCATGATCATGAACGTGCTTTGAGTGGGTTGGATTGCCCGTCTCTGTAGCATGCATGCTTTATGACCATTCTCAAATGTCAAATTGGTTTTGCCTAAAAAGCATATTGCACTTGTGATTATTCAGGTTTTATGTTGTCTATGATTTAGTGCCCTATTTGTTGTGCTCTATACAGGAGTCCCTGTTTTAATAAGCATCTTGCATATGTATTTTGGTGATTTTTCATAACTAATGAATTTATAATCGTGTGGTTTTGTATGGAATGAACCAATTTATAATCTTGATAGTGATGAACTTGAGGCTGAAAGTGTAGACATTCAATGTGATGTGAATGTCGAAGATAAGATCAATATCGAAGATTGAGTGAATGTGATTCATTTTTTGAGTAGTGGTTCGTTGGAGTCATTTATTGGTATGGTATTTGAGGAGGTTGAAGACGCTCAAGCATTTTACAAGGCATATGCAAAGCGAAAAGGATTCGCAATTCAGACGAATCATACTCGATTGTTGAAAGATGATAAAACTCTTTATGCAGTAGACTATATTCGCACAAAGAAAGGATTTTGGCTGGTAAGTCGGAAAGGCACATATCGAATAAACCCTGAACATGCTGAGACAAATATTGGATGTAAAACAATAATGGGAATAAAGAAAGATGGTGAAAAGTAGATACTCAACAAGTTTGTGGTTGGACATAATCATATTCTACTTATACCGAGAAGTACTAGTTTCCTTCGTGGACATAGGGGAGTTATTAAAGTAAAAAAAAAAAAAAAACTTATTATGACTTTAAATGAGTCTGATGTATTGATAAGGAAAATAATGTCGGTGTTAAGTAAAGATTTAAGTTGTGAATTTAATGTCGACTGTATAGCAAGGATGTAGAAAATTACTCGGGAAGCAAGATGAGAAAAGTGTTTGAAGAGGGGGATTCACAAATGTTATGTTCCTACTTTATTGATTGACAACTTAAAGAACTTGGGTTTGTGTTCTCCATGCAAGTTGATAAGGATAGGTGTACGGGAAGTTATTTTTAGACTGATACGCGATCAAGAGCTGCATACCAATATTTTAGAGATATTATTACATTTGATGCCACTTAGAGCACCAGTAGTGGGCTCAACAAAACTAAATTATACCCAAAGAATAGCTAAAGTACAAAATAAAGTGCAACAATGAGCTTAACAAATGAACAATGATTTTAACTTCAGATTATATCACTGGCCAAATTTGTTGAGCTAAAGGAGCTGGCCAAATATTCTTTTTGGACTAAAATATTATATTCTCGTTGCTTATTCTCTCCCGTGCAAGTAGAAAAATTCTAAAAAATAACATGGTTTGCCTTTCCTCATTTCATTTCCTTTCTTTCAGCTTGAACAACCAATAACTAAAACAAAACCCACTCACGAAGGCTATCGACTCCCACCATCGCAATCACACGGAATGCCATCGACTCCCAGTTGCAACCGCGGAACTCCATCATCTCCCACAGTCGCCACCGTAAGCCACGCAAACTTCATTTTTCTCTCTGTTTTTTTTTTCCTAGGATGCCAATAACTTGATTATGGATTCTTCTAGCCGAACTTGATTTTTGGATTATAGGAGATTGCTATCTTCCCTAGCAATTTTAATTCCAGCCTTTTAGCTTTTTCCAAATCCTAGGTTCTACCTCCATAAAATCAAATATCATAAAACATCCATTAAAATTTGAAAAGGCATAGGATTTAATTGTTCTCTCGATGTGTTGTGTCTCAGAGCTATAGAACTGCTCAGTTCTACTTGTTTTGCTTGTTGTATTAGTAAAAATATATTGTTATATTGTTGGGTTCCGTTCTTGAGCCAGTTTCGTTCTTCTATTTTACTCGTATAATGTATTAGATTGAGTAATAAGTAGAGTATTTTGTACATATCGTTCAGCTGAGCCATGAAGAGATCCACTGCATTCTGAAGCGGTCTATTTATTATTCTCTTGGTATTGCTTACTATGAAGTTTAAAATTGAAGAGACGGTGGCAATGGTTTATACAATAAAGTCTTTCATGATCTTCTAAGATGAGCTGTTCAATAGTTTGCGATACAAAGCAAGAAAATTGTATGTGATTTGTGAGACCAAGACATATGGAGTGACGGCTCATGATAAAGAAACACCTCTTTACCATGTGACATTGAAGGGTGATGAAGAACATGTTACATGTACATGCCATATGTGAGAGTTTATGGGGATTCTTTGTAGGCATATCATGTGTGTTTTTGGCAAGAAAACGAAGTTAAATAGATTGCCACATCATTATGTTCTAGACAAATGGACTATTAATGCTAAGAGTCGACCCATTCCCGACATACCATGTTCTGATGACCAGTGAAGCAAGGACAAGACGAGCCTACGATAAGAAAAAGCAAGTTAATGATACAACTTGTGACATTATCGAACTTGCATCACAGTCAGTCAGTAGAAAAATACAACATTTCACACTTGCATTAGAGAATGTTCACAAAGAGTTGATTGTAATGGAAAAGCTTGTAGAATGTTCACAAACGGGGCCCATCAATGATGATCAAATATTAATAAGTCAAGTTGTATCAAACTTTTTATAAACGGTGCAAGATCCTCCACGGGTGCCCACAAAAGGATACCCAAAATCTTTGAGAGCGAATAACCCAAAGGAAACACAAACAACAAAGAAAAGACGTTGTAGCATTTGCAAGAATGAGGGATATGCTAAAAATAATTATTCTTCAGTTAGGTATAGTAGCTTTGTAGTTATTTGTATCTTATTGATTTTTAATTAAAGAAGCTAATAAAATTTGTTGTTATTTATGTATGAATTTTGGCCAACAACTGATAACATATCAGAACATTTTGATTCATGGTCAAATTTTCTTATATATTGTATGTGATTTATTTCCTCTTCTCTTTAACTAAATTAAATTAGTGGGAAATAAATTTTCTAATATTTCTTACTTGAAGTTTGTTGTATTATTTGATAGTATACAAATGCCAATCATACTCTTTGATGCAGTAGGACATGCCAAAACTTAACCGTTGTACTGAGTTGCATTGCTTTAAATGAGGAGCTAAAACAAGCCAGGAAGGTTTTTGAGAAGGGTGAAGAGAGGCTAAGGGTTTTGAGTCAGACGAGGAGAAGCTGAGAAATGTATTCAAGGTAGATGAAGAAAGCTTTTGGAACCATATTGTTAATTGTAACGATATTATTTAATTGTAGAGCAGCTTACTTTTAGGAGAGTAATTGTTATCCCTCCCAATTATTGGAACCATATTGTTATCAGGTTGTGCAAATTGAACTGGTTTACTTTTTGAACCATATGGCCAATTTTTTTTTATAGACATATTGTATTTCTATTGGAACCATCTTGTATTTCATTGGTAGTCACATTGTAGTGAAAATGCACTGGGAATTGAATATTTGATGACAAGCAAATTATGGTGATGTGCAATATTCAACTGTTAGGACATATTGATACCAAAGCAACTCCACACCGAGATAAGTAAACATATTGTGATGTGTAAAGATCGAGGTAGCTGATTGATGACATGCATGGAAATTGGCATATGAAGTAAAATGGCCTAAATATGTTTCTACTGATTGCCTTTATGAATCTGCCTGAAGGTGTAATCCATAAATCCGCATAAATAAATCTGCCTCAATAAAACATTCAAAACACATATTCAATACATTCAAAAATTACACCACAAACTATCATAAAAAAAAAGTAGTCATTACATTAAAGTGTTAAAAAAAATACAACGGGTTACATGAGTCGTAGCACTGACCGAGATACATTATAATTTTTTGGATACATAGAAATTACACCACAAACTATTATAAAAAATAACCATGACAAGATTAACACTTTCAAGACTCTCTTTTACTTCTTCTCCATTAAATTTAGATTCTTCGATGCTTAGCTACTCATGAAGTACCTTGTCGTTCTTCCGTTCAGCTAACTCCAACGTCATCTTACAACAATTATTTTGCTCACTTTGAATATCAGTCCACTCAAAAAATCCACACTGGTTTATTCATCTTATAATTTGGACAATTGTAAAATCTTTTATCAAAATTATTAGATTTTTCAAAAATTCGTAACTTCGCTTGGCAACCACAATAGCAAAGTGGTCTCTCCAAACTAGTTTTGTCTTCCCCTCTTGTAGTCCAAGAACTTGAACTAGAATGAGAAACTTCTCATTTGCTGTCATCATATTGAAAAACCATTCATTTTAACAGTGCTAACATAAGATGTTGCCAGAAAAAAAAGATTATGCTGCCATAAAAAAAACATATATAGATTCTGCGGCTATAAAAAAACATGTATAGATTCTGCACCCATAAAAAAGAAGAAGATATCTATAACATTAAATGGTGCATATTGGCAGCTTAGGCTATATCCTAAGCATTTTTGTTACACACAAGTAGTAATCAACTGTTTTATCCTATGAATTAATCATTCATAATCTATACATTTGATGCAAAAGGATGAACCCATTTCATCTTTTTGATTGTAAGCATGCCGTGTTTTTCAGCAAGCCCCTTTTTGATTGTATGCTATCAAATTATTCAACAGATTCAATAATAATGAGGATCACCTAGCAAGACTATGGCTATATCCTAAGCACTTTTGTTACATACAAGTAGTAATTCACTGTTTTGTCCCATGAATTAATCATTCATAATCTAGACATTTGATGCAAAAGGATGAACCAATTTCATCTTTTGTAAGCGTGCCATGTTTTTCAGCTAGCCCCTTTTTGATTGTATGCTATCAAATTCTTCAACAGATTCAATAACAATGTAGATCACCCAACAAGACTATGGTTATATCTTAAGCATTTTTGTTACATACAAGTAGTAATTCACTGATTTATCCCATGAATTAATCATTCATAATTTATACATTTGATGGAAAATATGAACCCATTTCATCTATTGTAACCGTGCCATGTTTTTCAACTAGCCCATTTTTTATTGTATGCTATCAAATAATATGACATATTCAATAACAATGTGAATCACCCAGCAAAACTAAACTCCTCACCAGCATTAATAGGATTCAAAACATTTTAACCAATTTTTAATATGCTCTTAAAACACACAACCTTCTTTACACTCTGTGCAGTGACTTTACAAAAACACATTCAATAACAAAGATCTAACTCTTCCATTGTCAAAAACTCACCAAAATCATAATCTAGGAGACCTAGAGTTTTTGTATATATCAATTTCTTGAGTTTACAAGCACCACATTCAATAAATGAGTTTAAGGTAGGGCATAACAGAGAAGAGAGGGTCAATTGTTTTTGTAAATGACTTAGAGATAGATGGAGTGGGTGACTGTTTCACGAGAGGGGCATGCGAGAGTCGATGTGAAGCTTTGAGAGGGCATGTGAATCTCTGAGAGGGGGGTCGAGATTGCGAGAGGGAACGTGCAAAGGAGGCAAGAGGGGGGTTGAGGTTGCAAGAGGAAAGCCAGAAGGGGTGTGAAATGGGAAGAGATTTCAGGAGTGCAAAGTGGGAAAGTGATTTCAAATCTGATACAATGCATCCACACAATTATTATAGTAGAACGCCTATATGCCACAAATTTACTCGTGGATTGTTATCTCCCTAAAATAAGACTGATTGGTATGCAAGTTAACTCATTGAAGTATGCTTGCCAAGCATACACAGCCTTTAAGTGGTCCTCAATGACTACAAGGCTTGTCTTAATTGATCGGCTGGACCAAGCCCACGGTAAGGGATTGGTTTGAGGCCCTTATTAGGAGTTCGGGTCTATGTGCCATCTATTTATAATTGTTCAATATAAACTTCAGCCATGCTTAGCAAACATGGAATTTTTAACATTTCTCAACTTCTTTTATAATTTTATTTCCAAACATTAATCAATCATATACCTTTTTTTTTTTTCAAAATTTTATCTAATTATTACTCAAATATAAAAATTAATATAACTTTTACAAATTCTAAAACTGACAATTATTTAAAAAAATTATATTTTAATAGATTTTCAGCTTTATCTATCATATCAATTTTTACAAACTCCAATAAAATACTTATTTTAAACAATATTTGTACTCAAATATTATCTCCTTTTTAAAAACCCAATCTCAATAAATTTTTCAAAATTTACATATATTTTCAAACATTTTTTTATATCTAAACATAGCCGCATTTGCATTTGCGTTTGCGTAAAATAAAAAATGATGTACGATACAATTATTTTACAATTTATTGATAAATATTATTATTTTTTAATTTGCTCGGTTCTGAAGAACACAACAAATCATAATTAAAAACTAAAATAAATTCAAAAGACAATAATATCTCATTAAAAAGTTGTATAAAAATCACAAAATAATTGTTGTAACTGTCATTCCTTTGTAAAATAGTTAGAAGGTAAGTTTGCAACTCAAAAAGCCAGAAGACCATTTGTGGAAGTTGAAGAAGTCCTTGAACAGAGGCCATATTTGGTCTGCGACGGCATCGTTTCGTCTTGCGGAAACCTTTGCCTTCCCACTTGGGCGGTACCGGTGGTGAGTTTTGTATATAATCATATTTTAAAAATGAGGATATTTATATAGAGTGATATTATTTTTATAAATGAATTTATAAAAATATGATTCATTTAAAATATAATTATATAAAAATAATTATATATCTATCCTTTTCCAATTGAAAAATAATAGGTTAAAATAGACTGGTGTCGTGCCGTTTCATGCTTACTGACCTGGCATTATCATGATTCGTGGATATGGCATTGATGACAGTAATATATTATACGAAGATTTTTCGGCGTGGGAATTTCTCCACTTCGGCCCTGAAAGACCGTAACGGTAAGGCTAATCTTAATTTGATCATTTGGACCAAGGCATTGGCTTAAGTTACACATTCCATGAAGCGGAAGTTCAAATCTTTGGTTGAACGTGGTACACAAAATTGAATAAGAAATGATATTTACAGTATTTGAATGTGTAAATCCTACGTATTCATTTTTTTAATAGCGAACTCTTTATTTTTTTAAAAAAAATTGCACATTTTAAAATTATATTTAACATTATTTAAAATAAAAAAACTATTTATTAATATATTCTCGACGCACTTAAACCCAACATATAATCGAGGTGAGTCCTGAATTGATAGAAAGTATTGATATTTTAGCGTTTTTTTTTTTATAACTATGATAAGTTTTTAGGTATTGGTTGGTATATTGCATTTATAAGCAACAAAACAATTATTATTAATTTTTAAAATAAAGCGTATTACCAAATTTTACTTTCTAAACACATTCTCAAAGAATTTAATGCTTATTTTCAAAGATAGTAAAAATGCTTATCAAATAAAATATATATACTTGATTTTCCATAACTTTTATAAATCTTATAAATACAAATATAAATATATATAATATTTGTAAAAACTAATTATGAATATCAGAGAATTCTGTTTCATTAAAATTACAGGAGGAAGTTGTTGATCCATTGGTCAATACAATTAGCACCTCAATTTCAAGATTAGCTGAAGATTACTCAAATCCAAAATGCCCATCATCTCTCCATATCTTTGCACAAGAAAATAGAATACCAATTGCATTTTATTTCCCTCCACGGATCTCCAAATTCCCTCCCATCGAATCCCAATTCCCAAAAAGTTGCAGTGATTTCTTTCTTTCATTGTTTAAAGAATTTGATCTTGTTTGTTACTTGGGCTCACAGCCTTCTGCGAAAATATGTCACATATCCTCAACTCACCTTCGATCGAATCCCAAAAAGTTGCAGTGATTTCTTTCTTTCATTGTTTAAAGAATTAATCTTGTTTGTTAGTTGCGCTCACAGCCTTCTGCGAAAATATGTCACATATCCTCAACTCACCTTCGATAACGATTCTAGAAGATTTATGAATCTTCTATCGCCATATCACCAAGGCCTCGGCCTCTTCATGGACCTTCACCCTTACGATGCCTGAGCTGCGTAGCCGAGCACGCAGGAACCGCCCGTCCAACAACCCCGACCCGAGCCTGATTAACCATCAACCAGGACTCCACAACCATAAGAAGATTCCTCTAGCTATACGTACTCGCCAAAGAAGGGAAACCGGACGGAACCGGAGGAATAATAAGAACGCGATCGGCGCTGGTGAGAGGAATATTGTGAAGAGCAAGGACGAAGAAAGAGGAGGAGAGGAAGAGATTAGGGTTTCCAGAGAGGGAGCCGGGGAAAGAGCCATGGATGAGTACGATAGCGGCGGCGATAAGGGGCCCGGAGCCGAGGATGAGGGCAGCGCTGCGCCTCTTCCTGAAAAGGTCTCTCTCTTACCTGATTTCGTTATTAGACTCTGGTTCATTATTTACTCTTTGGTTGTTCTGTTGGGATGATGAGAAACTGACGAAAATGAATTTTAAGGAGAGGTGCGAAAATCTTTTTGTGGGCTCTGTGTCCTGTTCGCGAAAATTTGTTGATTCCTTACTTCTTTGTTTTCCCTATTCAGAGATTTGTTGATTTCTGGAGTGGGTCTCATGAAAATTCTGGGTTCTTCGTTTCATCAATTCGAAAATTTGGATTTTTGGATTCTTTTTCACTTTAATATCGGGACGCACTTGGGAATAAGAAGAAAAAACGCACAGTGAGAAGAAAAAGAAAAAAATAAGTTGCGAAAAATTATCTGTTTCATTTACAATAGCTTAAGGTTTTGATAATTGCATTGGCGGAAATTATATTAGACTAATATAAATTTATAAACTGAGCAAGAACGGGAATTCTCATGGGCTAGCTATAACTTGCATGCAATATCTTTTGCAATTCTGACTACTCGTTTTATTATTTGGCATAACAACAGGTCCAAGTTGGTGGTTCCCCGATGTACAGAATAGACAGAAAACTGGGGAAAGGGGGCTTTGGACAAGTTTACGTCGGTCGACGCATTGGTCCTGCCAGTACAAACGAGAGAACTGGCCCTAGAGCTGTAGAGGTTTCACATATTTTTTATATGGTGCATGTACATGCCTAGTATTTATATCGGATAATTTGGTGTTAACTTTTCTGCATAATCTCTCTTAACATTTCAGGTAGCTTTAAAATTTGAGCATAGGAGTAGTAAAGGATGCAATTATGGACCACCATATGAGTGGCAAGTTTACAAGTGAGGCCTATCAGCGCTCATATTATGTTGTTTTGTACATTGCCTTGTCACTTTGAACATATATGGTTATAACTGCTTTTTGTGCAGTGCGCTTGGTGGCAGTCACGGTGTTCCACGAGTTCATTATAAAGGCCGGCATGGTGACTACTATATCATGGTATGTGTTATTCACTTTCATAGGCTCCTTTTTATCTCACGGCAGTGAATTCATAATTTGTTAGCTCTGGTTTCAGAATCTTTAAGATAATTTTTTATTACCGTTTCAGGTCATGGATATGCTTGGGCCAAGTTTGTGGGATGTTTGGAATAATAAGTCACACACGTAAGCTTCTTTTTCAAATTGATACTTTCTATTTGTTAATGAAGTGATTGATTGTTCCCATATGACTTTAACTTCTTTCCTTTTAAATACAGGATGTCTATTGACATGGTTGCATGTATTGCCATTGAGGCTATATCCATATTAGAGAAGATGCACTCTAGGGGGTGAGATTTATATCAATTCTGATGATGTTTGGGTTCCTTTCTACAAATATACATGATTTCTAATTGAACAACTCACACCTAATTCTTGATGCTATAATTTTCTTATTTAAAGAGTTGAATCCCAATGGTGTGGTATGTGGGGTTTTGGCTAGATAGTCAATGATAATAATGGAGAGTGTTCTAGCGGTCTCCCATCATTTGAATGTATGTGTGATTATTACATTACTGCTGATATCATTGCCAGCTATGTGCACGGGGATGTGAAACCTGAGAATTTCTTGCTTGGCACTCCTGGGACTCCTGAAGAAAAAAAGCTATATCTTGTGGACCTTGGATTAGGTAAGTTGTTAGGCCTGGTTTGGATACACAAAACCATCTCATCTTATCATTACAACTATTCCAAACTTCCACACAAAATATAATAAACAATTCAACATTTTCAAATCTTAAAATAAAAATTATATTAAAAAATTATATTCTAATAATATTTTATTCAATGTTTAACAAAAATCTCATCTCATCTCATCTGAACTGTGTAACCAAACGAGGCCTTAAAATACCTTTCCCTTTTTGTGACATCTTTTATTAGCAGTTGAAATTGAAGTACTCCTTATACCGTATTATTCTCTATATGCCTTGACATTACAGCCACCAGGTGGCGAGACAGTACAACTGGGTTGCATGTTGAGTATGATCAACGTCCAGATGTCTTCAGGTAAAATAGAACTCTATCCGTAACTGTAAGTCTACTTAACCATGCTTTCTGTGGACATTTGCATTTCTTATTTTTATATGATAATGTGATTCAGGGGAACTGTCCGGTATGCTAGCGTGCATGCTCATCTTGGTAGAACTGGTAGCAGGAGAGATGACTTGGAATCTCTTGCCTACACTCTTGTTTTTCTTCTCCGTGGTCGCTTACCATGGCAAGGATATCAGGTTCCAAAAATTCAAATTCTACGGTTTTCAGTTTTTATGTAGTTATGTTTGTCCTTCTAACGTGCCGTCTTCTTTAGGGAGAAAATAAAGGATTTCTTGTATGCAAGAAGAAAATGGCCACTTCCCCAGAAGCCCTTTGTTGCTTTTGTCCTCATCCTTTTCAACAGTTTGTTGAGCATATAGTAAATCTGAAGTTTGATGAAGAACCTAACTATGCAAAGTATATCTCCCTCTTTGATGGGATTGTTGGTCCAAATCCAGATATCAGGCCAATAAACACTGATGGTGCTCAGAAGGTACTTTTGACATTCTTTGTTGTATAGTTTATTCAATGTTGAGGTTGAAATTTGTCTAAAGATTAAATTTTATGTTTTCTTCTTTAAAATCATTTGAGTTTCATGTTTTTCCCTTGAAGTTTTTGTGGGGTAAATACTTATGTGTTTTCTGACAGCTTCATTTTTTTTTTTAATTCTTTCCACTTCTCCACTGAAGTTACCGTAATTGAGTCGTGGCACTTTTTATGGTTGCGGCACAGCTCCAAAATGAAAAAAAAGCCTAATCAACATTTGGAGTGTATGTTTAGTGGGCCACATCACACACTTTTGTTGGTTGTTAATTAGGCTTAGTTTACAAATCATGTGACAAAAAAAATTATTACGTCAGCCACTGCCTGCACTCGGTAGACAGTCAAGGCCAAAACCTAAAACCAAGATTTTTGGAAAACATAATGATCGGTTTGATATGCTTAATTTTCAACGGAACAACAAACTTGATGTTGTGTAATTTTTTAGGCATAATTTTTTTAAGGGTGCGTTTGGATCCCAAACTCATCCCAACTCATCTCAATTTATCATTACATCTTTTTCAAATCCCAATACAAAATATAATAAACAATTCAACTTTTTCAAATTTCAAAATAACTTTAATATTAAAAAATAATATTCTAACAGTATTTTATCATCTCAACTCAACTCAACTCAACTCAACTCATTTCAACATCCAAACCCACCCTAAGCCTTTGTTTTGAATTTGCGTAACATATACCTACTTGCTATTTTGAAGCTTATATGTCAGGTTGGACATAAGAGAGGACGATTGACCATGGAGGAGGAGGATGATGAACAACCTAAAAAGAAGATTCGAATGGGGATGCCTGCAACCCAATGGATTAGTGTTTACAATGCTCGTCGGCCTATGAAGCAAAGGTATGTGGTTGAAGTTACTCGTTAAGCTCGTTAAGTATGTGGCAATAGGGTGAGAGATTGATTTTTTTATCTCCTGTTGTAGATATCACTATAACGTGGCAGATGTAAGGCTTTCCCAGCACATTGAGAAAGGAAATGAAGATGGATTATTTATCAGTGGCGTGGCTTCATGTACAAACCTCTGGGCCCTTATCATGGATGCTGGCACTGGCTTTACAGCACAAGTTCATGAACTCTCACCCTACTTTCTTCACAAGGTTGCATGTTTTTTATTTGTGTCTTGAACAGTTGTCATACATAGTTAACTGCAGTTGCATTTTTGTACCTTAACTATACTGTAGCAATGTTAATAGTAGTGCTTATGGTAATTGAAGTTTGTGCGAGTCATTAAATTAATCTCTAAATTCTAATTCTGTGAAGGAATGGATTATGGAACACTGGGAGAAGAATTACTACATCAGTGCAATAGCAGGGGCAAACAATGGGAGTTCATTAGTTGTAATGTCTAAAGGTTAGTCCAAGCATTTCAAGTAACAGTTTTAAAAGAATTGTATCTGCCAATCTTAACTTCTATTGTGCCATTGAATTTAGGGACACAGTACTTACAGCAGTCTTATAAAGTCAGTGAATCATTTCCATTCAAGTGGATCAACAAAAAATGGAGGGAGGGGTTTTACGTTACTGCCATGGCCACTGCCGGGAGTAGATGGGCAATTGTTATGTCTCGTGGGGCAGGATTTTCTGACCAGGTTTGGTTGGATAATTTGGATCTCTGCTTACTTGAAATACCATATGCTAGCACTGAAAAAAGATAGATGATTTATTATATTATTATTTTTCCAGGTTGTGGAACTAGATTTTCTCTATCCTAGTGAAGGTGTTCATCGAAGGTGGGACAGTGGTTACCGCATTACATCAACTGCAGCGACTTGGGACCAGGCTGCTTTAGTTCTAAGTGTTCCTAGAAGAAAACCGGCTGATGAAACTCAAGAGACTCTCCGAACTTCTGCTTTTCCTAGTACACACGTCAAGGTGAACTATTTAGATTGATCATTTTCCCTGTTTTCTTCCCATCCATCATTTATTTCTGAGACCAAAAGTTGTAAATGGTGTTTATGCAGGACAAATGGGCAAAGAATCTTTATATTGCATCTATTTGCTATGGTCGAACTGTTTCATGAACTGCCAAAGATTTGTTGGGGTGCTGCTTATGTTACTTGGACCTCTCACTTCTATGATCAATGAACTGGCTCATAATATCTACTTCTCTCTCCTGGGAACCAAAGATCCTGTCAAGGCAAATTTACTGATCATGGCATTTTGGAGATGATGTATGCTAAACTCTTCTTTATTGCCGCCATCACATAGCATCTGTTACAAACACCTGTGCACTGTCTTTAAATTGAATCAAAATGATTATGAGGCTGATTTTAAATCATTTATCCACCTGCAATGGAGTTACTTTTACCTATCATTTCAAAGTTGGTATAGTTTTGAACAATAGTGTCACAGTTGAAGGCATGTGCACAGGGCATTCTAATTGTTGATGGTATTTTGGGATGTACAACTATGATTTTGCTGTGGGCTCTGCACATTCTCAGTTGTTCATCCTGTACTTAATCCTTCCTCTCTTTTTTTTTTTTTTTTTTTGGTTCTCCGTTTTGGACCTGTAGATACTTTCTGGGATGCCAGAATTTGACCTGAAAGAAAGTGGTTGTATACTTGGGACATCAGTTTGTAATGATCTCTTTATCGTTATTGTTCTTCATGCTATAATCTTATTGCATAATTTTGTGCCTTGCTTTGACCAGTATGGTGCATAAGGTACATGGCTTGCGTAAGTATATTGAGGTGCTATTTGTTTGTCCAACAGAATCATGGAAGATCAAATCATGGAAGTTGATCTCTCCCCCCCCTCCCCCTTTTTTTCTAATGCATATCCATTTTCTTCCCTGGACAATTCTTTTCTCACAATCTATAACATGACCTTATAGGACCAATGACCTGTTCAAATCCAGAGATCTTGTACTAGGTTTCTCTGTATTTGAACACGCGGGCAACCACATATCTTATATTGTGCATATGTATAAATATACAGAGACATAAGTCATGCATACCTATATGATCATTGATCGTGCCCATTCCATTTTACTGCCTAGGAGGCAGCAACAGTATTTTCTGATGCAGTGATCTGTTAAAACTAATTGTTGTTTGTTAAATTAAAAAATTCTCAATTTTTAACCTTTTTAAATGTATGCTAAGCGTTTAGCTTGGTTGTGGGACACTGAATATTTATGCGCCTTACTGGTGTTTTATCTTCATTTACATAAGACTTGGAAATGTGAATTTAATATATTCTCAGTGTATTTTAGCATCAACGATTAGCCTGTAATGCTCGAGATCATGGAAGCAGAAACATAGAAGGCAAAGCTCCTTGTATCCATGTAAGAATATCTTTAAAAACAATTTGTGCTACCAAGAAAAACTCGTCACTTGGTAAGTCCTGGGAGTATCACTGGGAACTGTCGTGAAGTTCTTTAATGTGCAGTTTGTGAAGTATTTTTCTGATTGTTTAGAAGTCGAGTATGGTTGCAGAATGATTAATCGATTTCAATTTTATATTCAGGTTCCACATGCGATTCTTTTGGCCTATGGCAAGCCTATCTTTACCCTGGTAAGCACCTACCTTTTATTTGTTTGCTTCTGCCCATAGATGGCTTTCGTTATTTCTTGAAGAGAGTTTTTTAAGTAGGGAAAAAAAAAAAAACTCTTCAAGAAAAAACTAAAGCCATCTATGAGCAGAAGCAGACTGAATATGAGTAAATGTAATGGATTCAAGGTCTGTTTGGATGTCATGGAATCTCACTGGCTATTGAGATCTATTCATGGTGGTTAAAATCCTTCATCCAGTCACGCTGTACTGAAAGTGGGAGTCATTACCGTGATTAATGGTACGGAATTCTTTCCCATACAATCCTTAAACCCCCAGCCCCAAAAATCACAAAAGTATCATTCCCTAGATGACTCCATTTTTGTATGTTTGATGACCAACCGCATTCATTATGGTGTGCTGTAAGAAAATTGACTTGTTTTAGACACATCTAAATATCTGAGCATCTTGTCAATCTTCACACCTTGCATTTTTTTTTTTCATTTGATTACCAATTTCAGCTTTTGGGTAGAGCCATCTTGATGGATTTTTGGCCCTATGTACTTCAAAAGTCAAATCACATCAAAATGTAGTTCACCCTTTTCTTTCTTAATTAGAAAATTGATATTTTTCAGGAAACTCGATCAATCTTACTGTCCCAATGTAAAAAAAAAATTAAGTTATTGAAACAACATATTTCTTTTCTAGGTGTACTGTTCTACTGGACAATATGCTAAAAAAAAAAAATAAATAAATTGTGGATGATTATGCCTGTCTTTTTTTTTTTTCCTTTTTTTTTTTTTTTTTGGTTCCTCAAAATGAGCGGTAGCTTAGTTTCTAGGCGATTATGCATTCCGATTGTTTAGTTTAGTTTCCGCGTGATACGGTAAGCATGTTGATGCTTTGCTTGGACAAGTGAACATTATGGTACCTTTGGATCTTCAATTCAACTCAACTCAAATATAATAAATAATTTAATTTTTTTAAATTTTAAAATAATAATAATATTAAAAAATAATATTCTAATAATATTTTGTCGACTAAATTCAGTTCAGTTCAGCAAGGTATGTCACGTAATATTGCTTATGGGGAAGTGGAGCGACCATAGTTTTACTCTAGACTAAAAGATTTAGCTCTTAAGTTGCTGAGAAAAACTGGGAGATATTTTTCTACATTGGTTTTAAAACTAATTTTGATTTGTCAATACAACATTCTCCACTAAAATGAGTTGGTTGCGGTTGGATGTTAAAGTTGAATTGTTCTGAGTTTTTATTAATAGTAGTGAGTTGAGTATGTGAAGGGAGTTACGTGGGATTTATTTAAAATGAGTTTTTGAATTAGATTGAACTAATGAGGTTTTGAATTGAGATGAGTTTAATAATTTGAAAATTTTTGTTTGGATGTAATTAAACGTAGGCTTAAGCTTCTGAATTAGATTGAACTGAGTTGATCTTAGCTGAATTATGCAATTAAACGTAGGCTTAAGCTTATGAATATCTTGTATCTTTTTAGGCGTTGCGCAACTCGTGTAATTTGATTATGTCTATTTTTATAGTCAGTAAAATCTTATTTACTAATATATATATTTTTAAAAAGGCTTCTGAATTTTATCCATTTAAGAGGGAAAAAAAAAAAAAAGATACATAAAAATTGCTTGGGAGGGCTTTCCCTTTTTTTGCGCATTAGTTTTTTTTATTTTTATTTTTACTTAATGATTAAGAAAATATTTTTAATAATATTATGAATATTTTTTTATTTTTTAAAAATATTTTAAAGTGTTAAAAAAATGATTGTAAAAAAAAAATTAAAAATAATTGTTTCTCACAACAATTTTTTAACATTTTAAAGTATTTTTAAAAAATGAAAAAAATTTATAATATTATTAAAAAATATTTTTTTAATCATTAAGTAAAAAAAAAAAAAATAGACAAACGCCGACGAGCCGACTCCCTACACATATTTTAAAGTCTTCTAGTCTTGTCAGCTACCAAATTAAAGTGCATCTATGGCAATGAATCGATGTTACACCCCTCCACGGAAAGTTGACAGTCAACTTTACATCCTTCTTTTATGAAAGCGCACGTACTGTCATTTTTAATAATAATAATAATAATTTAAAAAAACTGAAATTATAGGATGGTGTGGCGAAAAGAACCTTTTTTTTATAAGCATTTAAATACCCTGCCCAGTGCAAATTTCAGGCGATCAAAAGCGAGCGTTATCTTTGTCAGCTTAAATACCGGTGAACGTCATTTTTCCCTTAAATTTTTTTTCCTCTCCCCATTCTCTAATTTTCTCTTTCCCTCAGCCATTGACAGAGAGCTCTCTTCTCAAATTTCTCTAGTTTTAGAACTCTCTCTCTCCCTTTCAGATTTTTTTTTTCTTCTCCCCACTCTCTCATTTTTTCTTTTCCCTCTCCTTATAAACAAACACACCCATCACAAAATCAGCTCCATGTTGGAAATCACTTGCCAAGGTTGTAAAAAAATCTCTAGAGGTCCGACGGAGATGGAGATATATGGACGGAGGGAAATGGCCAAATAGATGGAGATGATGGGAGGACTTCTGACAAATAGATGGAGAGGGCCAAGATTGCTTTTGAGATAGATGCTGACGTGTTAGTCGGTTGCATCTCGGTTCCGCATGGCCGGTTGTAGTTGTTTGATAGATGATGTTAGGATGATTCGCTGAATTAGCATGCCCGCATTCAATGATTTAGCTGGCTTTTTAATATAAACATGAGAGCCTAAGAAAATGTCATAGTCAGCTTCGCATAAATCTGCGATTAATCTATTAACTGTTTTATCACTTTACTTAGCTATATAAAATTAAAGCTATTTTTTAATGAAATATTGTAATCATATTGGTTTAAAATATTTGTAAAAGAAGTAACCATCCTACAACATCTGGGATAAGATACGAGCGATCTTAATTAGTTAATTCTTAAACCTTTTGATATATGGGTCTAGTTGATGATATAACAAGCCGACTATATAGATATATTTTTTTATGAGAAATAATATTTATAGTCTTTGGGTGCAAGCTTGCACTTTTTTAAAAAATAAATTGAATAGTTGCATTTACATAAGTAGAAAGTAGCTAGTGTCAACTGGGTCGAACGAAGAACCTCACTCCAGAAGTAAAGCAATACACCACTTAATTTCCATGTCCATGTGAAGTTAGTTCATTAGTATAGCCTGTAAATGGTACTGAGAACGTGCCAGGATCCGCATAAAATTTATAATAAATGTGTGCACTGCAAAACCAATATTACGACCGTATGAGGAATAAATTTGGTAGTTACCAGGAATGCGGTGGTGATTTGCCGTAATTGCTAATCCATGGGGGCGCCATTGCATCCCAACCCTTTCATCCACATGTTTGCAAAGAGCCGGGTCGTTTAAACAAAAAAACTGAGCGACACTCGGATAGGTATCCTGGTATCCAAATGTATTGTCCCTACACTATGGTATCCATATTCCTCCTATATGCATCTACTAATCGGACAAATATATATAGAAGACAGGATCTGAAAGATTAGCCACTATATCACCGCACACCGCATAATCTCCTCAATCGAACTCTCTCCTGGGTAAAAACCAGAGTATCAGCAAAGCAAACCAGATCTACAGTGGTCTTTTGTTCCGATGCACTATTGTGCAAAGTAACTGAAACATATAAATGCCATTTAGTTTATAAAAGAAAAAATACTTACCTCAGTATTGTCGTGATCGTACCGTATCAAGAAAAGACACCTGCAACCCCTTATATCATGCAGTCTCCGTTGGATTTCTAAAACATGGGCATCGTAGTAGATCAAGCAATCTCTTCTCTCCTAAAATTCAAATGGCATCAAATTAAATGGACCGACAAGAATTGCGGCCACTTCTGGGAAACCTAAAAATAAACAACGCATTTAGAATCACCTGGAAGCAGAGGACGAGGTCTCCTTCCTTCACTTTATGGCACTCTGAATGATCTAGAGGAATGGAACGTTGCCGCACTGCCTTTTTCACATTGACCCACTCGTCCTCCTCAGCACCAAATCCAACAAATCTGACACGAACTTCCTTCAGACAAAATTCATCAAATGATTTTAGGTAGGCAGAAGTACACAATGACTGGCTGCTTTTTTAGTATCCCTTATTCCTGGTTATTTAGTCTTGGTTCTTTCTTTTTTCTTTTTTATATTTGAGTGGGCATAGTTGCGGCTCAGGTGCTTCTCAGCCTTCTCAAACCCAAAAGCTCAAATAACCACACTGAAGACTTCGGTCATTATTGTGAATTTAGCATCCTTTCGGAACAATAAAGAAAAACAGGATTTAAAGACTTACAACTTCACCTGTACCAAGAAATCTGTGACCAATGAAGATATCAACATCATACCTGCAAAGCCAGATGACTGGATTCAAAGGTGGGCATAGTTTCAACTGCACAACCATACCCTCTGAAGAAGTTCTAGATTTGAAACCATAAAAGTCAGATTCTGTAAGGCTTACCACCACTTTGCCCTATCCTTACCCCAGAATGGCAGTTGAAACAAGGCCAGTTTTTTGTTGATAACAAAAAGGCCTCGAAGACTAAAAGTAAGTTATGCATTTTTAGTTTATAAGTCCGTAAGTGTGCCTTTAAGCATTTCAGATGCCTCATGCTCTGAACATTTATGTGAATAATCAGCCAACCCTTGGTAGTTTTGTTTTGTTTTGTTTTGTTTTTTTGCTTCAACAGACAATTTAATCGGTAACTTCTACAGATTGGATTGGTCTTCAACCCATGACTGAAATAAACGATATTATGTTAATGCCTCCAACGTAATTATTAACTTTCATTTCAGATGCCTCATACTCAGAAAATTTATGTGATCAATCAGCCAACCCTTCGTAGTTGAGATCAAGTCTACATTAAGTTGAAAGAGTAACCAAATTTCATTTGTCATATTTTTTTGTTTTGCTTCAACAGACAATTTAATCGGTAAGTTCTACTGATAGAATTGGTCTTCAAACCATGACTGAAATAAACTATATCTTAATGCATCCGACATGGTAATATTAAATGACCAGCTGAAAGTTTAGAATTAATTAAGTAATTAGCTTTCTAGGTTTCAAGGATATTTCTTCCGTGGGAATATTGAAAGTACCTAACAAAAGTCTTGCTATAAATCAGTTCCAGGGATAACCATATTTTCTCTCCGTACAACCATATTTTCGATGATGGAAACTCCTAGCTTTTCCTTCTGGTAATTTCTGGTGTGAGTAAAACTGTAGTTTTTGATGGGTCTCATGAGGGAAGTGGTTATTGAGTCTAAATTATTTAGTTTAGCTAAGGAGGGTGGTTCTTTTCGCATCACAGAGAAGGGGTGGAAAGGGAAGCAGGAACTTCTGGTGGAGCAGAGAACAGCTTCATGGCTTGTTAAGGCGTTGGACGTATGTTCAAGTGGGGTGAAGCAGGATTTTTATAGCACCATTAGAGAAGGATATCGTAGTTACTTAGCACAGAAGTGTTCAAATAATAGGGGATGTTACGTCGTGGTAGCTGAGTACAGGGAGGGGGGAAGGAGAAGTCTCATCATCATTCCGGAAGGCGAGAAGGGGAGAGGATGGAAAAACATGAAAGAGGCATTAGGGGAGATCGTGCAGGAGGGGAGTATGAGGGGTAGTCAAGGTGGTGGTGCCAATCGTAGGCCTCCGTCGGAGGTGGCGCACTCGTATAAGGAAGCTTTGCTTCGGTCGCGATCACAGCGTAAGGTGAACGGCGAAGTAGACGGAGGCTGGACCACTGACAAATGCATGCCTCGAGCCCCTTGTGGTGTACGAAAGGCTGTTTTCGGCAGGGAGGAAGAGCAGGAATTACGCAGTTTGATGGAGGACCTGCATGGCCAGATGAGGAATTTGCAGCGAGAAATGGAGGAGTTGCGCAGAATAGTCGGGCGAAATAAGGAATGTAGTACTTGTAGGGGAGAAGGGCTGAAGGGGTCGGGCCGGGCTATGGCAACCAACAAGCAGCATCAGCCGCGTGTTAGATGGAGGAGAGTTACTGGGCCAAGTGGGAAGGGCCCAGCTACTGGGCCAGAGGCGCTGGAAGGCAGCCCACCCGGATATGCTTCGTTGTAGCCCAGGGCCGTGTCGCGACAGCCTGATACGAAGCCTAGGGCTTCTCTTGGTGCTGTGTTGGGGTCGCCGTCGCCGCCGCGGCAGTCGTCGCCGCAAGGCGAGACGCCGGCAGCTACTCAGACATCGCCGATGAAGACGGTAGCACTCTCCGATGACGGTTCGCAGTTGTGGAGTGCGCGAAAGGAAGGGGCTGAGTTATCGAACGCTGCTGTGAATTGCGTGGGAGTGCTATCCCCGTCGCCTGAGGGCCAGACAGTGCCGACGAAAGGTAAGGAGGTCCACTCGCATCAAATAGACATGGATTCCGAGAAGGATGTGGACTCTGAAGCTAATGGGTCACTATATGATACGGTCGATGGGGTGTCCTCGGAAGAAGAAAATGACCAGGCCATAGTAGACTTGCTGGATGTTTCGGTGGTGGAGGAGACTCGAGGCTACCAAGCGGATAGCAGGGAAGGTGAGCCAGTTCCTCTAGACTTTATGTTCCCCATACATTCGGGTGTATCAGATTGGGTTATTGGGATGGTAAATGAAATCCAGAAAATTGTGGGATTGGAGTACGGAGGCTTTGAAGATCAGTTCGTGGCTCTTCTTACAGCCATTGAGGTGGGGCATAAAAAGCTTACGAAATCTGATTCGAAAAAACAGCGGGAACTCAAAAGGTTGACGTGGTCACTGAACAATGAGGGTAGCTCCAGTAGGGGCAGGTCGAAAGGTAAGGGGCTGGCTTGTTCCCAATGAAACCAAAAATTGTGTCGTGGAATGTCCGTGGGCTTAATGAGGTTAACAAATGTCTTCAGATCAGAAACTTGCTTCGTGAATGGAAGGTGGACATCGTTTGTTTACAGGAGACTAAATTGAAGTTGATCAATAGGCGAATTGTGAGAAGTCTATGGAGTGGTGCACATGTGGATTGGGTTTATATGGCTTCCAATGGGGCATCAGGAGGTATAGTGGTGATGTGGGATAGACGAGTGGTGGAGAAATTGGAGGAATTCATAGGGAGGTATACAGTAGCGTGCACTTTTAAGAATGTGTCAGATAACTTTTTGTGGGCTTTTGCAGGAGTCTACGGTCCAAACTTAGACAGTAATCGACAATTGTTATGGGACGAATTAGCCGGAGTTAACAGTTGGTGGAACCTTCCATGGTGTGTAGGGGGAGATTTTAATGTTATTCGTTTCCCGAGCGAGGCTTTCGGAAATAGAAGAAGGCGGCCAGCTATGATAGACTTCTCTGCTTGTATCTCTGAATTGAATTTGATAGACTTGCCTTTAGCTGGGGGTCCTGCCACGTGGGCTAATAATCAGTCGTGGTCCCGGTTGGATCGCTTCTTAATTTCGTCAGAGTGGGAAAGACATTTTCCAGATGTATGGCAAAAGCGTATGCCTCGTATTGGGTCGGATCATTGGCCAATTTTGCTAGACTGTGGTGGCATCAGAGGAGGCCGACGGTACTTTAAATTTGAAAATATGTGGTTAAAATCTGAAGGCTTTGTTGAAAGAGTCAGACAGTGGTGGTCCTCGTACCAGCTTCAGGGCACTCCTAGTTTCATCCTTGTTGGTAAGTTGAGAATGTTGAAAAAAGATTTGAAGCTGTGGAACAAGCACTCTTTTGGTGATCTAGGGGTAATCAAGAAAGACAAGTTAAGGGAGATTCAGGAGTTTGAGAGAATTCAAGAGACCAGAGCTCTTACCTCGGATGAAGCAACTCGGAAGACTTTGGTGGATGGGGAGTTAGAGAGAATTATCTTATCTGAAGAGATTTCTTGGAGGCAAAAGTCAAGAGCTTTGTGGCTTAGGGAAGGAGACCGAAGCACGCAGTTCTTTCATCGAGTAGCAAACTCCCATAGAAGAAACAACAATATAGAAATGCTGAAAATTGCAGATGTTGAGTGTAGAGAAGAATCTGCTATTCGTGACCATGTAGTTGGCTTTTATGAGCAACTCCTAACTGAATCTGAGAGATGGAGGCCGTCTCTGGATGGCTTGGCATTTGATTCTATTGAACCGAGTGATGTGTCGAGGTTGGAAAGGGCCTTTGTGGAAGAGGAGGTTGTTGAAGTAGTAAGGAAAATGGCTAAAGATAAGGCACCAGGGCCGGATGGGTTCTCTATGGGATTTTTTCAAGAGTGCTGGGATGTTGTGAAGGAAGACATTATGAAGGTATTTCAAGAGTTATTTGTAGATGGAAAACTCGAGAGAAGCCTAAATACCACATTCCTTGCATTGATCCCAAAGAAGGCGGGGGCAAATGAGGTAAAGGAGTTCCGGCCAATTAGCTTGGTGGGTGGAGTCTACAAGATCATTTCCAAAGTGTTAGCAAATCGACTAAGTGAGGTGGTGGGGAAGATCATCACCAAGCCCCAAAACGCTTTTGTGAAAGGTAGGCAAATCTTAGATGCAGTACTTATTGCTAATGAATGCCTTGATAGTAGAATGAAGGGAGGCTCACCAGGGATCATTTGCAAGCTAGACATGGAAAAGGCGTATGATCATGTCAACTGGGATTTCCTTCTCTATCTTCTTGGAAGATGTGGATTTGGAGAGAGGTGGAATACATGGATCCGTTGGTGTATTTCAACGGCAAAATTTTCTGTTTTGATTAATGGTAGCCCAGTGGGTTTTTTCCATAGTTCACGAGGTTTAAGACAAGGTGATCCGTTGTCACCTTTGTTATTTGTTATTGTGATGGAAGCGTTGGGCAGGATGATTTCAGCTTTGGCACATAATGGTTTTCTGGAGGGCTTCTCAGTCGGAACCCCGGATAGGGGAATCATTAACATTTCTCACTTATTATTTGCAGATGATACTCTTGTGTTTTGCAAGCCAGATCCAAGTCAATTGCGTGCGTTGAAGGCGTTGTTGTTGTGCTTTGAAGCCGTTTCTGGGTTAAAAGTGAACTTCGACAAATCTGAATTGGTGCCAATTGGAGAGGTGACAAATGTTCGACAGTTGGCCAATATTTTAGGCTGTAAGATAGCCTCCCTCCCTTTGACTTATTTGGGACTTCCACTGGGAATAGGAGCACGGTCAATCTCTTTATGGGAGCCAGTGATTGAGAAGATTGAAAAGAGATTAGCCAGCTGGAAAAGAATGTATTTGTCGAAAGGTGGTAGGCTCACTTTGATAAAGAGTACATTGTCTAATCTACCGACATACTTTCTATCATTATTTCCTATACCAGCTAGTGTGGCAAATAGAATCGAAAAACTACAACGCGATTTTTTGTGGGGAGGCTTGGGGAAGGAGTTCAAATTTCACCTGGTTAAGTGGGAGACAGTATGCCGTCCCATATCCAACGGTGGTTTGGGCATTAGAAAAGTGAGGACTTTCAATCGGGCATTACTTGGCAAGTGGTTGTGGAGATATAATAATGAACCGAATGCCTTGTGGAGAGAGGTGATTGGGTGCAAATATGGTGATTTATGGGGAGGTTGGAGCACTAAAGAAGTTAGAGGTTCGTATGGATTGGGCTTGTGGAAACATATTAGAAGAGGTTGGCTGGTTTTTCTTCGACACATTCGTCATCAGGTGGGAGACGGTTCCAGGATAAAATTTTGGAAGGATATATGGTGCGGTGATAATGCTCTTCAAGATCGTTTTCCCTCACTATTTCATATTGCGAGTGCCAAAGAAGCCTCTGTGGCGGATGTCATGGGGATGGGGAGCGGACAAGTTCACTGGGATATCAGCTTTAGTAGGGCAGCACAAGATTGGGAGATGGACAATTTTGTTGATTTTTATAGCCTTCTGTATTCTGTGAAGCCAAGCAATCAACAAGATGGCTTGATGTGGCTACCCGCCCGGAATAATGTGTTCTCGGTTCGTTCTTTTTATACGGTTCTTTCCCAAGTGGCTAATCTTCAATTTCCGTGGAGACGGCTTTGGAAGCATAAGGCGCCCCCCAAAGCTATTTTCTTTGTATGGACAGCAGCAATGGGTAAGATACTGACTACTGATAATTTGAGGAAGAAAGGCGTTACCATAGTAGATTGGTGCTGCATGTGCAGGGGAGCGGGAGAGTCGGTAGATCATCTTCTATTGCACTGTGAGGTTGCCAGGACTTTATGGTATGCGGTACTGAGTAGAGTTGAGTTGGCCTGGGTTATGCCGGAGAATGTGGTGGCAGCGTTGGCCAGCTGGCCAAACATTGGAGGAATGAATCAGGTCAAAGCAGTTTGGAGGATGATTCCAGTGTGTATAATGTGGTGCTTGTGGCAAGAACGTAATGCACGGACTTTTGAAGACAAGGAGAGATCGACAGAGGAATTGTTAACATCATTTTATGGCACTCTTTGTACTTGGGCTATTGCTATTGATTTTAATGGCATGGCCCTTCATGATTTTCTTGTCTCTGCCACGTCCTCTTAGCTAGGACTCCTTATTGTATATACTGGGCTAGGCCTATTCTTTGAGCAATATATCTTCTTACTTATAAAAAAAAAAAAAGTAATTAAAAAAAATCCTATTGTTTGCCATATGTATGCTCACCATGCCCCATCCTTTGATGACCTTGCCTCAAATTCCAAATCTGATAAGTCTGGGATCCTCTCTCCTGCTTTTGAACCATCTTCTGTGGAAGATCACAGAGAAACAGCTCAATATCATGAGATCTTATTTGATATATTATCTTGGTGGTCATTGAAAAGAAACAAAGATGAAAAAAACTTAAAAAATTTATTACGTCGAAATTCTAACTCATCTACAAAATAACATAACCATCACTAGTAAGGCAGCCATTTTTGAAAACACGATGACAGCCAATATGGAGCGATAAGCAAAAGCTAGACATTCGCACTGTCCTGAATTGCTACATGTCCATCCCTACATCCTCAATTCAACTAGCTTACTTAAGGAGCATGTTTAGGATCACTGTCATATATCATAGAGAAGGCTCTACAAATATTTATTTTTTTGATAGTTTAACCAATTAAAGGTAAGAAGAATATGCAACAGATAAACGAGACCAGGTAAGGGACTGGCAACAACACAGAAACATACAGAATGCGTATTCTACAGCATAGTAGAGCAACTAAATAGCAAAAAGGTTATTCAACAATGGCATAGGCAGTTTAGCATGGCATTATTGGCTATATAACTCGTAACTGTTTCAGTAAATGGCAAGTTGAGCAGTTATGCCAGTAGCAATGCATCATAGGATAATCCATTCATCCCATCCCCCCTTCTCCCTTTTCACATGTACATGAAGCAACTCAATGTTTCTTTTCTTCAATGCGCATTTATTATTTTATCTTCTTTTCATCCTCCTTTCTGAGTTAGAAGATATTGCTTTACACGCACCAACAATATTTTCTGATATCAAGGCATCATGAGTTCAATATTAATTTAGCCACATGCTTTCCATAAACCATTTCTTCAAAAGCAAACAAACAAATGAACCTTGCATAATTCTATGGACAAAACACAAAAGAAGCAATAAGCATTTATGCAACGAACCTTTTGGCATTTGTGAGATTCCATTAGGCCCACTTGAAGGGCTAACTTTTGGCAGCACATGCATGTTTTTGGGTGCATCTTTCTGTCGATTTTGGAACCAACTACGTACCTAAGACATAATCAAAACAGAGAGGTGGTACCCAAAAAACAAAACAAAGAGAAAACACGCCTTGATGGCAGAAATCAAATAGTAATGATCTACTGTAGATGTACAATTTTTTTTTTGGGGGGGGGGGGGGGACAAAAAATAGAAAATGAAATAACCTCAGTCCATTTAACAATAGGTTTCCCAGCACGACCAGACGAGCGACTGCAGAGAAATAACATGCCAAAGTGAAAGGCTTAGCGCCCATACAAGCAAATTTAGGAAATATATATTACATATGTATCACAGCTCTAACCAAGCAATGAAATTCAATTCGTGCAAATAAGAGGACTTACTTGAACTTTTGAGCAATTTTTTTACAAAATTCTTGGTTAAGCAACTGTTCTTCTGATTCCTCTAACATTGTCTCCATTTTATCAATCTGTTTGCAAGGATAGGGACGATACAATTGCAATGCTTTTTAGCAGACTCCATTAACCCAACGAAAACATATACTGACAGTATTTTCAACAAAAAATCTTGAAACTAATGACCGCAAAGCTTTTGAAATGCCTTAAAGACATAATTGACAGTATTATTAAGAAAAGTTAAAGTTAAATGTTCTCCTGATTGCATCTGCAATTTCCCCCTCATTGCATAATGTCTTTGCACAACATTAGAAAACAATGCTGACCATGAACTAGCTAATCAAAGTGTACAGCCAAAAGGCTTGGCCGTTTGGGACTCTGTAATCAAAATAAAACATCATATGATAAGCACATAAAAATTCATTGCAACTTCACAACTTTATACAAATCCAAAGGATAACTGAGCTCAAATTCATTAACATGCAGACTTGTTCGTAACAACATACAATCAAATTTTTCACAAGAAGCTAGAATTTGGACCTGATGATTTTAGAGTGATGAGTTTTTAACATTGTGATGTAGAAAACCGAATTTTTTGTATAACATTTTAAAGGCCATGATTTCCATGCATTCATCCATATACACGAGAATACTAAGTCACATTTTCTGAGCTTAGCTATACAATTCACAGAGAATTAAGGTAATTAGTCAATGCCAAAAGGTGTTCTGCTAAACAGAAGCTACAATCAAGACATCACGATCATGGAATTAGACCTCTAAAAGTTTAATTCATATAAATGACCGTCAAATGCAGCACATGTAATTTACAACAATCGTATCCTGTTCTAACCAGATCCAAGATACTCATGTTCCTGTGCTAACAAGAAACAGAGAAAATTAGGGCATCCCAACCACAATTCAATGAAGATTCTCATGTCTTGAAAGTAGGACCTACTTGTGTTGGAGTCTACAAAATAAAATCATTTATACTCACGCATCTGTTCTAACATTTGTGCACACTTAAAGAAATCAATCGAAACAGAGATAACGAAATAAAAAACAGCTACATTTGCATTATAAAGAAGAAAACCAAGAAAAAATAGGAGGTAGGGATTACCTCAGGCTTTGTAAAGCCAGAAAAGACGTGCCGTTCTCTTGGACGAAGAAGACGGTCCATGAAACCTCCCACTCACTCTCTCGCACTCTTATGAAAAAGCCCTAACTTTGAATAAGCAACCTCTCTCCCTAGCACCGTCTCTCTTTTATTTTTTCGATCAGAGCACCGTCTCCTTAAAAATGAGAAAACCTATAGAATTAGGCGGTTTTATTTAAACAGATGCTTTATTTTTATTCATTTCTAAACTTTTTTCTTTTTTTAATTTTTACGTTCAGTTTGCTGGTACGAACAAAAACCTAAGAAAGGACACAGAAACTAACAATTCATAGAGCGATGAGCGATGGACGACGAACAATTCCCTGTGGCCGTCTGTTGCTGACATCGGAATGTGTGTAAATGTATAGTCACGCGACAGGTCCAAGTCCAGCCCATTATGAAATCGGGCCTCTTCACATTTACATGGAATGAATTTGATCGCAATGGTAAGATATTACTATTTAGGAGGTGACATAGAAAATAAATAATTATTCGAAAAGTATTCTTCAAGCTAAGCTGAAAAACTTTGTTACAGTACTCAACACGAAATTAAAAGATTAGGGTTTTGGCACGAGAAGCGATATAACCATATCACATTGAGATTTTTATAAAAGTAAATTTACAGACTAATATTATTTCATGTAATTTGTTAGATCTACTTTATAACAAAATATCATTTTATAATATATTTATTTATCTTGATAAATCCATTGCATTGCAATCTTGGTTTACCTTATATTTAGAAATGGAGTTATTATATTCTCAAGTTGGTATATACGTAGAGTACATCATTCACATCATTTAAATGATAAAATTTAATTTGTAATATTCAAGTTTTAAAATTTATTTTTCAAATCAAATTATGCTATGTAAGTAGCTTATTGGTGTGCTTTACACACAAACTTTGAGAATAAAATTTTTCTTAGATATGTGTTGAGAAGTGGGTTATGTATATTAGCTAGTTATGGTAGTGGGTACAATTTATAAGGAGAGCTGTAATTCTTCTCAATATTAAGCAATCAAGCACAACAACTCAAGCAACCAATTTCCGTAAATCTGATTCTACAATATCAAATTCTTAATGTGTAAATCGTACAGTTCATAGTTGTAAATATATACTTATTAGGTAGTTATAGAATAACTTTATTTCTAGCTTAACTCAAGCTTTTCAATGTGTATATATTCTTGCCTTGTAAATGAAATTGCGTGTGAGTCATCTAATTTAAATTAGAAACTCTTAGCTCTCTCTCTGTTTCTCCATATGGTATCAAATTGCTCTCTCTCCAACAAGTAAATTATGATCATTCTTCACCTTCCGCAAATGGCAAACTCTGCACCTTCCTCTGTGGCCATCAACGCCAACCGGCAAATTACCACGGGACTCACCCCAACAAACTATCCCTCTTGGCATGCACAATTTGAGTCCCTTCTTTTTGGCTACAATCTATATGGCTACATTGACGGAACACTCATAAGCCCATCACAACCTTCACTCATGAATTCCGATGCAACAGCCAGTGCTGTTTATACTCAATGGTTTCGACATAATAAATTAATCCTGAATGCCATTCTCACTTCGGTGTCAGATGCTGTGATACCCTTCATAGCAGCCTCAAAAACATCCTCTCAAGCTTGGAGCAAACTGACCAAGCTATATGCCAGTTGTTCTAGAACATGAGTCATACAACTCAAGGAGGATCTTACTCTCATTCAGTGCGGAACACGCACTGTTACATAATTCTTACATTCTATCAAAGTCATTGCAGATGAATTGGCTCTCATTGATGCTCCTCTCTCTATTGACGACATTACCTTATATGTTCTCAATGGCTTAGGCCATGAGTACAAAGAAATGGTAGCACCAATACTTGCCCGAGAATCCTCTTTATCATTTGAAGAACTTCATGACTTCTCATAGGCCATGAGTCTTACCTCAACAGGCTAGATAGCAATAATCAATCAATAGTGATCACTGCAAACAACACTCAGTGCAAGGACTTCAGGCCTTCCAAAAAAAGCAATCATCATCTTCATTCAATCAGAAAAATGACTCCAAGTCTAATGCCCGCAACTTCAAACAATAGAAATACATGCCAAAGTGTCAATGCTGTGAGCAATTTGGACATGTTGCCAAATATTGTCCACAGCTACAGCCTCAAAAAGTCTCAGCTCACTGCACAACCACCAATTCCAGTCCAGACCAGAGGTGGTTAATAAACTTTGTAGCCTCTCATAACATCACTTCTCAAGCGTCAAATTTGCAATTGCACTTGGAATATGATGGAATAGATGAGGTGCTTATCGAGGATGGTTCAAGTTTGAAAACCACTCATTCAGGTTCTCTCACTTTGCCTTTTCCTAAACACAATTTTCAAATTCGAGATATTCATTGTGTTCCAAGTATTAACAAAAATTTAATCTCAGTTCATCACTTTACAAAACACAATAACGTGTTTCTTGAATTTCATCCCAATGTTTTTTTTGTCTAGGATCAGAGGACGAGGGAGACTCTTCTTCAAGGCAAGTGTGAGAATGGCATCTACCTCCTACCAGAAATCAATGCGCTTAAACCCATTGCAATGGTCCATGAACGCACGTCAATAACTGGCTAGCAACAGCGCCTTGGCCATCCCTCCCCCAAAGTAGTTGCAAGACTAATAAAGTCATTTTCACTTCCTCTTGTAAGCAAATCTTCTGTTTCTCATGCTTGTAGTTCCTGTTCTATCAATCAATCTCACAAATTACCTTTTCATAAACATGGTCTCACAATCTCGGCTCCTTTTGATTTAATATACAAAGATGTTTGGGATCCATCCCTGCAAACCAACATTCAAGGTCACAAATACTATGTGATCTTCATTGATCACTTCACTAAATATGCTTGGTTTTTCCCTCTGCAAAATAAATCTAATGTGAGAATCGTTTTTCCTCAATTTCACAAAATGGTTGAAAATCGATTTAATGCTAAAATCAATAGTCTATATTCTGATAATGGAGGAGAATTCATTGCACTTCAATCTTTTCTCACACTTCATGGCATCAGCCATTACACCACAGCGCCACACACTCCTCAACAAAATGGAGTCTTAGAGCGATGCCATAGACATTGTTGAAATAGGAAAAACTCTCCTCAGTCAAGCAGGTCTTCATTCAAAATTTTGGTCCTATGCTTTTGCTACAGCCACGTACCTATTAAATAGGTTGCCATCTCCAGTTCGTAATCATAAATCTCCCTTTCAAAACTTGTTCAATGAAGCACAAAATTATCTCAAACTCAGATTCTTTGGTTGCTTATGTTTCCCATGGCTTAAGCCTTACAACAACAACAAGCTTGAACCCAAGTCTGTCTCGTGTGTGTTCTTGGGTTACTCGACTACACAAAGTGCCTATCTTTGCTTACATACACCAACTTAACGTTTATATGTCTCTCGGCATGTAACCTTCGATGAGACTATATATTTTGAATCTCAAAAACAGGTAACTCAAGAGTTCAAAGTACCTGAATCAACTCCTTGCTTCTCTGGACCACTACTGCAATTTGCATTACCTGACAACCAACCTTCACCAGCGCCAAGCATCACACCACCTCAAGAAGAGAGCTATATCCCTCCTATGAATCCAGACAATACAACAACCACCTCAACAACTCAGGTAAATTCTCCACTCCCTGTTGTTTCTCATAAGACTCATAACATGACCACTAGGTCTATGAACAACATTTTTTGTCCAAAACAATTTCATACCACCACCAAACACCCATTACCTAAATCGGTTGAACTCACATGTGTTAGTCAAGCACTAAAAGATCCACTTTGGCGCAAAGCAATGTCTGAAGAAATTACAGCAATGCTTAATCATAGAACTTGGGAACTTGGTCCTCTTGTTTCTAGACAAAACCTTGTAGGCTGCAAGTTTGTGTTTTGGATTAAAAAAAAATCGATATGTCACCATCAGTAGGCACAAAGCACGCTTAGTTGCTAAAAGGTTCCACCAAAGACCAGGCATAGATTACTCCCAAACATTCAGTCCAGTTGTAAAACTAGCAACAATTAGGCTGATAATCTCGATTACTATAATGAATGGATGGTCACTTCGGCAACTCGACATCAATAATGCATTTCTTCATGGCAGCCTTGATGAAACAGTATTTATACATCAACCTCCAGGCTTTGAAGACAAATCCAAGTCACACTTTGTTTGCAAACTAAAAGAAAAAAGTATATATGGCTTGAAACAAGCCCCACAACAATGGTACAAGGCACTTTGAGATACACCACTCAGCTTTGGCTTCGTGCACTCAGCTACAGACACATCTCTATTCATTTTTTCATCTAACAATGTCTTATGTTACTGTATTGTGTATGTTGATGACATAATTATAACAGGAAATACATTGGCACTTGTTACAAGCATTATCGAAAAAATCAACAGCAAATTCTCTGTGAAAGACATGGAAAATCTATATTTTTTTCTGGGTATTGAAGTTATTCCTACACCAAAAGGTGTCTTCCTTTCACAACACAAATACATCCGAGATTTACTTAACAGGACTTCAATGGACGGGGCAAAAGAAATTCAAACACCCATGTCAACAAGTAAGCAACTTGCTCTAAATGACGGATCCGAACATGCAGATAGCACTGAATATTGAAGAATAATTGGAGCACTGCAATATTTATGCCTAACTAGACTTGACATTGCTTTTACAGTCAACATGCTCTCACAATTCATGCACAAACCAACAGCTCCTCATTGGACTATAGCCAAACGACTCCTAAGATATGTCAAGAACACATTGTTCCATGACATCCTCGCCCAACAGAACAGTCCATTAAAACTAGTCACATATGTTGATGCTAACTGGGCTGCCAACACTGATACAAGAGTCTCAATTACGACATTCATCACCTTTCTTGGATCAAACCCAATTTCATGGTCTGCTCACAAACAAAAAGCTATCTCCAGATCATCAACAGAAGCTGAATTTCGTGCATTTGTTGCAGCAACATTTGAAACAGTTTGGCTTCATTACTTACTCAATGAACTTGGTATAAAACTCATGCAGTCACCATAAGTCTTCTGCGACAACATTGGAGCTACTCAGTTCAGCTTAAATCATGTTCAACATACACGCCTGAAGCACATTGAAATTAATCTCTTATTCGTTCGTGATCTTGTTAAGAAGGGTCATATAACTATCAATCGTGTTCACACCTTAGACTAGCTCGCAAATCTACTCACAAAGCCCCTGTCTCAACAACGATATCAGAATTTACGTTCCAAGATTAGAGTTACTAATGGCACCTCCATCTTGAGGGGGCATATAATGAAAGTTGTAATTCTTCCCAAAATTAAGCAATCAAGCACAGCAACTCAAGCAACCAATTTCCACAAATCTGATTCTGCAATATCAAATTTTTAATGTGTAAATAGTATAGCTCATAGTTGTAAATGTACACTTATTAGGCAGTTATAGAATAGCTTTATTTATGGCTAAACTCAAGCTTTTCAACGTGTATATATTGTTACCTTGTAAATGAAATTGTGTGTGAGTCATCACATTCAAATTAGAAACTCTTGGCTCTCTCTCTTTCTCTCCATACAATTCATGCTATATACATATATGCAATTCAATACGTAGTACGTGCCTATATATATATATATATATCGAAAATTGCAATGGTGAGCTGAAACTTCAAATGATATTAGGTACGTCTCTTAACCACTTATTTGACATTTAAGACGGAAGAAATGGGAAAATTTTACTACTCTCGGGTATGAAATGGTGATCGAGTTGAGCCAATATCGTGTTTAAAATCAAAGTTCTCGCCTTCAATAACGTATCCATCGGGTCATGTGCCTGCATTGTACGTTCCAGAAAAAAGACTTGGAAAACTGATCCAAATTCATTCGACTGATCTCTGATCTGTTTAATTAGGAGTAGGAATGCATGAACGAAAATGACTAATTTGAAGGTTCAAGAACGAATTAAATGATTCAAGAATTACTGCATTGACTAATATACGTAGTCTGTTTATATATATATATATATATTAATGATGGCCTCCAACATTGAATATATACGCAAACTATGGTCCTGTATATGACTTTGAAAGTAAAAACATTGCGTGTGTATATATATATATATATGTAGCAGGTCGATCAAGTGGCCAGGTCAAGATGACTAGGTCCAGACCCACAACCGTAGTTTTCAGAAGATCCACCAGTTTCGTTTTCGAATAGGGTTATGTTACTCAAGATTCACACCACACACTATACATAAAAAATAAAAAACCAAATCGGTGAGTACTTTGAAAATATTTTGACACCATGATTTAGAAAGTAGTTTACATTTGTTTCCAATTTGGCACCCAGTAACTAAAGCTAACTTATAAATCATGTTCTGAGTTTTAGGAATGACGAGAGTTCTCAAAACTGCTGATTTATTTGTAGTGATCTTAACCTCTGTACGTAGTTATGATTTATATGGATAATTTTTCAACAGAGTCGGATTTGATATGGTAAACTCAGCTGCATGAATGCAGATCAAATGACCCAACGACGGATTTAATATATATTTCAAAGGGTTGTAACTTAAAAAAAAAAATCAAAACCTCTTCCACTCGTTTGGATATATAGATGAGATGATTTTAAATAAAAGTTAAATAAATTATTGTTAGAATTATTTGTTAATATTATTATTATTTTAGAATTTAAAAAAATTAAATTAATTATTATATTTTATATGAAAATTAAAAAAAGAATTATAATAATAAAATGATATGATATAAAATCATTTCTTATTCAAATGATCAGTTCTAAATCGAACATCTACAAATGACCCGTTCCTTTTAAAAAACCGACTTTGACCTTGACAAGTTTTGGAGCTTCTTTGTATTTTATGCAAGGGAAAGATAAACAAATCATTTTCACAAGTACATTAATTAAGTGAGGAATATTTTTATAAAATAATTTATCAAAATAATATTGTTTTATATAAATAATTTTAATTTTAAATATAGTTGTAATAATGAGTGTAGGATAATAATAATTATTTATACAACAATTTTAAACTAAAAAATTACTTTAAAAATAAATAAATAAATAACTAAAAAGTAATTGGAAACAGGGAGGGAGGCCCGAGAGGTCCATCCTTCGAGAAGACGCAAGGGTGAGTCATGAGTGCCCCTGGGAAGAGCCTTCCCAAGGTCAACGAGACGTATATGCAGTCAGCCAGGTGTGGCGGTGCCTCAACAAAGACTAATGTGAAAATGGTCACCTTTCTCTTAGTTCCCTCAATATATATATATATCTATATTTGAATGGATTTCAAGGGTCCTTTAAAAAAGATGACTTTTGACCATCTTATTCTGTTCTTGATAGATAAACTTGTGTGGAAGTCTAGATTATATTATAGAAAAAAAGAAAGAAAATCTCATAGTTAGAGTAAGCGTAAACACCCAAACACGATTTTTCTTGGATGCAAACAAAACAATTTTTTGAGTTAAAAGTAAACTTGGATAAAATTTTAATGGCCTTGCCAGATTAAGATTAAGTTTGAAGAGTGAGATGAGAATTTTTAGTTTTAAATAAAAGTTTAAAATATTATATTTTAATATTATTATTATTTTATAATTTAAAAAAATTAAATTAAATTTTAAAAAAGAATTAAATTAAATTTTAAAAAAGAATTAAATTATTTATTATATTTTATATAAAAATTTTAAAAAATTATAATAATGAGATGAGATAAAAGTTTTATCTTTAAATTTAATTATCAAACCTAACCTAAGATTATCATTTAATAGCAGCTACTATATCTTTCCGAAAGTCAGATTATTTATTTTCTGAGCTGTGGGCTGTTGCCTCCTTCGCTAGCATGCCGGATCTGACCAAACAACAAAATAAAGTCATTCAATTTCAAGAATAGACAAACCGATCCTCCGTGGCGCTATCCTTACCGTGCACGTTCTGATCTACACCTTTACGGCTTTACCACCGACTCTCAAAGTGAAAAGCATTTCGTGGGAAACAGCCAGGGCCGGCTCTTCCCTTAAGCGATTTAGACAATTGCCTAAAATTCTTAATAAAAGAAAGTCTCTAAAAAAAATATATATAGTAGAATTTTTAATATATATATATATCTAATAAAAATTTTAATTCATTCAATGAGAATGAGAATATAAACAAGATCACATAGATATTATGTCATTATTAATTTTTAAAGTATCACAGATAATAATTATTTTACCTATTCTCCTTCTAGAAATACACTTCTCTTTTATCATTATTAGTTTAATATAATTAATGTAAAAATTATAAATTGCAAAATCTAATTTTTCAGTGTTTATAAAAAGTTTTTGTATAATCATTTGAAGAGACAATGGCCCATTTTTTTTCAAATATGTAAATTGTTCATAGAATTTTATTGACAATAATAATTATAATTGTGTCTAAGAGTCTAAAGTATTTGTAAAACTAAATTTGATAAAATTCTCTCTAAATAAAAAATTTCTTAATAAAGATTAAATAAGTTATTAGTTAAAAATGCAATATAAAATCTTAATCAATAATTTTACTTTACAAAACAATTGGAATTATTTTTAAATAAAAATATAATATAAAAATAAATTTATTTTATTTTTTTAAAAAAAGCCTCACTCAAAATTTTAGCTTTAGGCCCCAGAACCTATTGAGCCGGTCCTGGAAACAGCTTGAGAGTCGAGACTTCCTGTAACCCCCAAACAGACTTAGGGCAAGTTACCCATGAGTTTTAGAATTATTGAACGTTAATTTGATTAAATTTTTAAGTTTCGGGGTATAACATTTTATTACATTTCGGAATTTGACGTTCACGGTAGTTTATTCTATCGACATTGATTAGATAATTTATCTTTATTTTTTGACGACTTCACTCATTTATTAATATAAATTGACTTAACATTATGTCTATACATAATACTAAAAAATTTTAATACAACCTATAAGATAAGTCGACCGTTTTATAACTTAAACTCATGACATAATTTCACAATTATTAAATATCCAACCATAGTTTTTCAATTATATAACTTAAATACCCATTTTTTCTCCCAAGAGAGAACACAAATAGAAACACAGCAGTCACACCACGCATGCACCCGCCCCTTTCTATCAGCTGGTTATTCTCTCTCTCGATTTTAAAACGCGGAACCGAGTCTCCGACTCTCCTGTCATAAGTATAACGTGGAATAATATTTATTTTGCCTGCCCTTTCACGTTCCTTCATCATGATATTGGTGGAAAGACACTATCTATTATTCTGGCACGCACAAGAAAACTTAGTAACTTTATAATCTCAATTCCCCTGACAACACCATTATTGTAAACTAGGAAAGAATCAAAGTAAAACAATATGATCTTGATCTGGGTTCATTGAATAGAATAAACGTGTGTGTAGTCCACGTTATTCTCTTTCATCTTGAAATCCAACTCCTTTATTTTCAACCCCACATGCAACGACACCACTAAACAAGAGAAAAAGAGAGGAAAACGAGGATATAAAAGGAGGGTTGCGGTTTTTCGTTTCTGCAAAGCTTTCTGCTTGTTATTTTGACTCTCTGTTGATTTTGGGTATCGGAGGAGTTAGCATTGATGGATAAGACAATGAAGGAGATGAGGAACGGTACTGGTGATTCAGTGATGGATGTGGAGGGTAAGTCTGGTTTTGGAGGGGGTGTTGAGGACGTGTACGGTGAGGATAGTGCCACAGAGGATCAGCTTGTCACTCCCTGGACTGTCTCAGTTGCAAGGTGAGAATGAGACGCAGCGATGAATAGCAGTAATATGTCGTTACTGTTTTATTTGTTTGTATGCATTTTGATTTAAATTGTTGTTCTTTGTAATTTTTGGCTGTTTTGTCTGCACATATATGGGACTTCGTTTTTGACACTTTTGTCGATGGTTTTCTTAGATCTCCTTGGAATTTATTTTTTCTCACTTCTTTTGATTGATTTATTTTTTAAATATTTCTTCCTGCCAAAGAAAAAAAATACCGATTTTAATTTCTCCATTGTTTGCATTAAGTTATTTTTTAAAAATTTAATTTTCTAGTTCTATATATGTTTCTTGAGGCTTTCTATACATAGGAGGTTTTGATCTGGCAAAGCTTTTCATGTGGTCGTTTTATGCAAAGCTTTGTTGTTAGACTTTCCGATGAGCAAGTGAGAGAATAAAGTCTACGAATCGAATGCAAGATATATCTTGATGAGAAATTGGTTTTGGAAAAAAAGTGCCTTCGATCTCTATTCTGATGGATGTAGGCATGTAGCCATCACCTGAGAAGACCTTATTTTTTTCTTTTCATTTTTTCAAAAAGGTGATCTCTATTCATTTCACCTTCATTTTCACAGTTTCCTCGCAATTTTCTCCCCAAAATTTTAAAGTACCTGGACTGGCCGTCCTTAATGGTGTGCTTACTTATCCCAATCATTCTGATTTTTGTTTCTTCTGTGCCTTTTCATTTCTTGCTTGATGATGGAATAAAGAACCGAAGCGATCGTGCAAAAGTTGATTGTTTTTTTTCAATGACTCTGTGTTTTCAGCGGGTATACCTTGCTGCGGGATCCACGCCACAACAAAGGGCTTGCCTTCAATGGGAAAGAGAGAGATGCTCACTACTTGCGAGGTCTTCTGCCTCCATCGGTGCTTTCTCAGGAGCTTCAGGTTACTTAAATGACCTATTTATCTTACTCATATAATCAGTGCTTAACACCATAATGGTCATTATTTTGGTTTTGGTTTAGCTAATTGGATAATTTGTGCTTATTGCTTTTAGGAAAGGAAGTTAATGCACAATCTTCGCCAATATAAAGTTCCATTGCAAAGGTACATGGCCATGATGGATCTTCAGGTAATTTTTCATTTGCCTAATTCACATTAGTTTTAGAACAGTCAAACATACCTGAGACAATGAACGATGCTGATCTTCAGTATTTTAAAATCAATCCAAATCAAGTCACAGAAGGGGCTTTAATTTTCAATTGTTAAACCACGGTTTCCTTTTGATTCAAGTTGATTTTCTCTTGCCCCCTCTCCCTCGAGGCCCTAGATGCAATTTGGATCAAGATTTGTCTTTGTAATTTAAATCTGGAAATGAGTGGTGCTAATCTTGTTTCATAGTTGCTAACAATATCTAAGCAACTCCTACTGAAGCTCTGGTACAACTTTGTTGTGTTCTCCAGGAGAGAAATGAAAAGCTGTTTTACAAGCTTCTGATCGATAATGTTGAGGAACTGCTTCCAGTTGTGTACACTCCAACTGTTGGTGAAGCTTGCCAGAAATATGGAAGCATTTTTAGGCATCCCCAGGGACTTTACATCAGTTTGAAAGAGAAGTACAATTTCTGAAGGCATTTTTTGTTTTTAATCTTCTGCACAGCATTGAACCAAACAATGAATGGTCTGTCAATTTTTTCAGAGGTAAGATTCTTGAAGTCTTGAAAAATTGGCCGGAGAAGTCTATTCAAGTTATTGTCGTGACTGATGGTGAGCGTATATTGGGGCTTGGTGATCTTGGCTGCCAGGTATGGTACATCTGATTCAGTTTGAATTTGATATCTATAAAGATAAATTATGCGTTGGATTTGATATAATCTCTATCTCTTGGCTCACTGTTGAGTTTTTAAGCAACTTCTTTGACATGATTGTTTCATGTTTATCAGGGAATGGGGATTCCTGTCGGAAAACTTTCTCTGTATACAGCACTCGGAGGAGTTCGTCCTTCAGCAGTAAGCCCTATTCCAACTGCTCTCCCTTTTGTTTCATGGACTTTTACATTGTTTGTTCTTATGTAATTTTAAACAAGATTCTCGTGATCGTGAGTTTAAGGCCAAGTTCTTGGTATAATTTTCTTAGTTTGTGTGTTTTAGCATTAATTGGCCCAACTTGGTTAGTTATGGCCACACTTCGCTCTGACGATGCAGTTCGATAAGCTCCTCTTGTGGAGACTTGAAAGTTTTGTTACTTCAAATAGAACTTAATTAGTTGTTTTATCAAAAGGTTGACAAATTAATAGGACCTTTTTAATAATAAATTTCAAAGTAACTTTTCTATTTATTGTCTACAGTGCTTGCCTATAACCATCGACGTTGGCACAAACAATGAGCAGCTGTTGAAGGATGAATTTTACATTGGGCTCAGGCATAAAAGGGCAACTGGGCAGGTTTCATGATATTCTTGTCTCCTTCACTTCTCAGTTAACTGCGTTTTTTTTTTTTTAAATATTTTGACAAATGTAAATATTTTATTATAGAGGTGGTTTTTCTTTCTTTTGATTTAGGAATATGCAGAGCTTCTAGACGAGTTCATGAGTGCGGTTAAACAGAACTACGGGGAGAAGGTTCTAATACAGGTCTTTATCATTTTTCAACCAACTGTTTCGAACTTCTTTGAAGGTTTGAGTTTTGTTCACATGGCTATCCTGTTATCTTATTGTTTTAACTTTTCTTCCCCAGTTTGAGGATTTTGCTAACCATAACGCATTCGAGCTGCTGTCACGATACCGTTCATCTCATCTCGTCTTTAATGATGATATACAAGTAACTCGTTCAGAAACTTTTTGACTGCTAGCCATTTTGTTTTCAATTTGGTGATTTTTCTCTAAAAGTAAACCCTTCCAATTTGATTCAGGGTACAGCATCTGTGGTACTATCAGGGATTATAGCAGCCCTGAAATTAGTTGGTGGAAGCTTAGCTGATCACACTTTCTTGTTCCTCGGTGCCGGAGAAGTGAGGCTCAAATCCATCTACCTTTGAAACTTTTTTTGTTTCGTCCTTTTTCTTTCATTGCTGAAACTAAGAACAAGTTAAAAGTCATAATTCAATTGTTTCACTCTCGTTGGATTTAGCTATGTATACATCACGAATGGTACCAGCTATTCTTATTAACGTTCATACATACACTACTCGTTCTCACTTTTGTCCATTGTCTATTGAAGGCTGGAACAGGTATAGCTGAACTCATAGCACTTGAGATGTCTAAGCAGGTATGAACTTCTCCATCTAAACCATTTTATGTTTTATTCAGCAAATAATCAGTCTTTGAGTTTTATTTTCCTCACAGACAAAAGCTCCACTAGAACAAACCCGCAAGAAGATTTGGCTTGTGGACTCAAAGGTAATAGGAACCTCATCTGAAGTTCATGCCTGGCAAGGAAAAAAATAGTTTCTCTGTTTTTTTTTTTCTTGGCATTTTTCCTATATCCTGTTTGCCTTTTCGTTTCTTCTTTATCTCACTTATAACAAGTATGCTAATTTTGTTGCAGGGACTGATTGTTAACTCCCGTAGGGAGTCGCTACAACACTTCAAAAAGCCTTGGGCTCATGACCATGAACCTATTAAGGGGCTCTTGGATGCTGTCAAGGTGCGAAAATGTCTCGGATAATGCTTCATCTTTAGTAAGGGACCTCCGATAAGGAATTTTATGTCATCTTACATCATGATTCCAATGTACCAGGCAATCAAGCCGACGGTTCTGATAGGATCGTCCGGAGTGGGAAAGACTTTTACAAAGGAGGTTGTGGAGGCCATGGCATCTTTCAATGAGGTTCTCTTCCCGGCTCAATCTAATATATTTATATAATTTAACAGGAGTTGAAATTGATGCTATTTATCCCAAAAAATAAAGTCTGACATTGGCTTCGATGATTGGCTTGTAGAAACCTCTGATTTTAGCCCTTTCCAACCCAACTTCACAGTCTGAGTGTACTGCTGAAGAAGCTTATGCATGGAGCGAGGTAAAACTCTGTTTTTCTTACGTTCTAAAGTCAAGCTCCTCATTAATTGAATTTTGACCATTATTATGCATAGAGCTGGAACTAGCATCCCTCTTTTTTTACTATCATAACTCTGTCCTCTGTGAATATACAGGGCCGAGCGATCTTTGCCAGTGGAAGCCCATTCGATGCTGTCGAGCATGGTGGGAAGGTTTTTGTGCCCGGCCAGGTCCAAAACCTCATTATTACGCTATCCTAAATGATTCGATTCACATCAAATTTACATGGATATTAAGTGCTCACTAATTCATTTCATTCAGGCCAACAATGCTTACATCTTTCCTGGTCTTGGTTTGGGTTTGATCATCTCTGGTGCAATTCGAGTGCACGATGACATGCTTCTGGCAGCCTGTAAGTACATCTATAATGCATATATCTGGTTGAAAACTTTGCTGCGTATGATGGCAGCATATACTCATATTCTCCCAGATTTGTTTTCTGAAATTTTTTTAGGTTTTATGTTTCTTTCTTTCCAAATAGGTGTATCTACCGTATAATCCCTGTGTACTTGGTTGGTGTCTTTTAGCTCATGTATAAAATAATCTTTACTTGTATATACACATAAAAAAAAAAAAAAATCTTTTGTAGCATAGGAATCCTTTGAAAGTGGGAATAAATGGAAGAGTGGAAGAATGCTAAAGTGAGTGGGAAAGTAATGAATCGATTTGATTAGGACACATTACTTCATTGTTATTCTTCAACCTTCTCATTACCTTTTCTGTTTGTTTTGTATGAACGGTATGGGAAGCTAGTTTCATGTTTTAAACTACTCTCATATTTCCTCCCTCTTCCAACAGCGGAAGCTTTGGCTGCACAAGTGACACGGGAAAACTTTAATAAGGGGCTGATTTACCCACCATTCTCCAATATCAGAAAGATATCTGCCCGCATTGCTGCTAATGTCGCTGCCAAGGCATATGACCTCGGTGAGTTTCTTTCTCATATGTTCAGCCCAAACAAAAGTTACCTGCAACTTTTTAACATTGCTGTATAATCTGATTTCTGTATAGGTCTTGCTTCTCGCCTCCCTCGACCCAAGGATCTTGTTAAGTACGCAGAGAGCTGCATGTACAGCCCAATTTACCGAAGCTATCGTTGAAATCCCTCCATTTTGTAATCGGCAATTTCCCTGAGATTCTAACTTCTTGTTTCCTTTTTCGTTTGTTGCCAGTGATTGGCTTTCCTTTAGTCCTCGAGTTCATAAATTACACCTTACATCAGGATAACTAGTATTTTGTTATCCATTTTCTTCAAAGATAAACAGGGAAATTAGCGATTCTTACTCCAGAATAATGACAATGCATTATGATTTATATATCTGATGCCTATTGACTGATGCGTGGGACTGCCAATTGGGGCTCAACATGGGTGTGGCACAAATGTTAGATGAGTACAACAAAAATATGTCCCATTGGATGGTTTTTAAGTTGATGTTGGAAATTAAATTAAGTTTCTGAAAGAATGACTTTAGATTGTAACATGCTTCCCGTCCCTTCGGGGACATCTGATAAAATCCTGCGCACGGATTTCGTGCACAAATCGAGAAATGGTCCAAAGTTTTACCTATATTAAAATAAAATAAAATAAAAAAACCCCTTGTAACATGCTTCCCATCACATTTCGCTCCCAAATCTTGGGGTAATACATTTCAACAAAGCTCTTTATCCAATTATATGTTCCTAGGTATATGCTACCAGCTGAAAGTGTCTAAACACAGAGTTAAGGACGCATCGAACAAACTTTAACAGAGAGATTGAGCCAAGCCATATACAATAATCTCACTACGTAGTGACTGGAAAATTCGCTCTCTTCCTTGCAAAGGAGAAAATAAAAAAGTGAATAGAAAATTCAGAGAAGCACCTCAACATTTCACTGTTACTGCATGTCATCAGCAACTTGAGAACTCCTAATCCCCCAAAACAATCTTGGCTTCAACTTCTTATTTGTGGCAGTGAATAGCCAACCCATTTGGGTTTCACAAGTGGCACAGTTGGTGATCGTCCATGCATACCTGCAAAAATTTGTAAATTGTCAACTTTGCATCTATCATCGAACAGATTAATTCTACATCTAGAGTTCCGAATAAATATTTCCAAAAGTACACAGTTTCATCACAATTTACTTGTGGAAAATTGCACAGTTTGAATGAATGTTAAAGCACTTAGCATCTTGTTTGTCCCAGACAATTACACAGTAGGAAAAGACAGTGCTAATAAGGAGCTATAAGTTAGTCGCGGTGCAGAAAAAAGATATATGATAGCATACAAATATTTGAAAATCAGAAGAGACCATATGATTGCATTCTGATTGGTTGACAGGTCTAAGGGAATCATCGAAAGAGCCACTGAAATGCCATCGATAAGCATGGCGTTACTCAAAGTAGAAACCGGAGTGGTTGTGTGATGGAAAAGTGTCACAGAGGCACCATAAAACAAAAAACCACAGCAACTTAACCAAAATCATACACGATATAATCATGACAGTCAAGGTCCAAAGGATGCACATTCATCCTGGAAAGCATTGTGCATATATGGCTACTGGGGAAAAAAAGCAAGCAACAACGGTGGGGGACTCAATGTCAATACATTCAGTACAAAGCTTCCCTGCTTGCTTCTAAGGTTTCAGGCACTTGGCACAATCACTTTGCTTATGAAGGGTGACATTGCCCAAGTTGATTTCTTCAAACAAATCACCGGGACATAAGAACAAAAAGAAAAGGTAATTCCATACCCAGGAAACCAGCTGTATTCTAAATGCGGTCGCCCCCTTAGCGCTAAGCCATTTGCTCTGTAGAGTGTCATTATTTCATGTACATAACCATGAGGGTTCACATAAGCACCAAGAGGACCTTCACTGGACATGACCAGCATATCACTCCGCCTTGCAATTACAGTCTGCATCATTGCATCAAATTAAAAGGCAAGAATGGAATGAGTTGCTGCATATCCAGTTAGCAACAGCAAACACAGACACAGAGAGAGAGAGAGAGAGAGAGAGAGAGAGAGAGAGAGAGAGATGTTTGGACAAGGATGATATATGACCTGACAGTTTTTACACTGAATAAGATTGACACTCTCAAGTAACTCAATTTCACGACGCAATCTATATGAAATCCCATCAATCTCCAGGAGCTCCTGCCTTGTAGATTCAGAAACAGGGATTTTACTGGCAATATAAAATGACAAAATATCGGGCTTCCGAATAAGGCCATCCATGCTGGGTGCCCCAACTATCCTTTTCCACATATCTGCGAAAATAAGTGCGGAAACACAAGTATCATTAACTGAAAAATGAGTAGACAAGGTCCAAACTTATTGGCCTAAAGGCATAGCAAACAGGAAGAAATCATAGGTTTCAAAATATCTGAAAACTTTACACTGCAAGTTTCCACCTAAACCAAGCATCCAAAGCTAAAATACCCTGGACTAAATGAGGATTTCTTTTCAGATGTTATTCTTACTCATCTAAGATTAACAAGGTCGGTTCTACAAAATTCAAGATTTTTTAGCAGATTTGATTCTTTTCATGAATTAGAAAATCCGTCTTCTACCTTCATAGACAAACTACAGAAATGTTTATAATAGTTTCAACCACATTAGTGTCCTTAGACTTAAATTACAAAAACATTAGGGTCTTATGCTATTCAAATGGATGAACTTAAAGCGAAAGGCAAAAAGAATATACGGGCATGGAAAGTCAAGGTAAATTACCTGCAGCCCTTTCAGCAAGGCTATAGGAGTCATACATACGGTAAACCCAGTAGGGCCAGAATGCTCTTGGAGCTCTGCGAATGTTGTTGAAGTCTGGTTTTTCCCAACAATGGTCTGGCTCTTCTCTTTTGCAAGATTGCCTTCCTGAAGTTGAGCTATTTCCCAATCCCAACTCAGCAATTCCTATTTGCTTCTTGTGGTCTGCATGCAATGATCCCATGGACTCAGAGTCATTCAGGGAAGGCCTTCTAAATTGTAGGTCTGACCCACACAAGAACTTGTCATCATCGCTACTGGTTGATTCATCCATTATATCACACCCATTAGAAGAATAAACTGCAGAATGGTGGATTGTCCTTTCTACAGGTGAGAGTGCACTCTCAAAGCTTCCTTCGGAGTTTGAGTCTGAAACATTTTCCTCATCTCTTGATTGATGCAATTTAGCAAGAGAAGCATGTAAAGGCCGTGTACGTGAGACTACATGGCTCGGAAGATTACGAAATGGATTCAATTTTCCAAATGCATCACGTGGTGTCCTTAATGGTTGATCCTCCTGGATAATTTGGACCTCCCCGCAAGGCTAAAAAGATGACAAATTCCCCAAATAAGCTCTTCCAGTTAGACATATCGGAAAAGATAAAACAGAAATAGTATTCAAGCCTAACAATATCCTTTTTTGGGTAAGTAGATGTAATATCATCCTAACCACTGCTTCCACATCAATCCAACGTTTCCTTAAACGAAATCTCTGCTGCCCACGAGTAACCACATTCAGAGAACCATCCTCTAACCGACGGTATTGCCGAATCTGTAAAAAGTGAGTTCAACGAGTTTAAGCTATTTGCATCAATAATGTATCAAACACTAGACCCCAAAATCTAGCACTCCCAATGAAGAATACCACAGGCATAAAACTTCTCTAGCTCAATTGAAAAAGGAAGAAAAAAGAAGAAGAAAGAATGAGCTACAAGGTTTTGTAACTATACCTCTGCTGTTGTCCCAATGGCTGCAAACCTTATCCTCCCGTTAGCAGGATCCCTATGAACATGGACCTGGAAAAGTTCCAAAACGTCATCAAAACCTTTAGACAACAGCAAGGAAGAAATCTGAAGGAGTGATAGAGTAAGTGAAAAGCAGTTAGGAGGTCACCTACCACACCAATTGTATAAGGAGCATCAACCTGGGTCAATGCTTTCTCAACGGCAGCTATAAAAACAGGCTGGATAACTCTTAGAGGAAGGGTGGCCTCTGGGAACAGAACAACTCCTAAGAAATATCACATGGATCCCCATTATAAAAATCAATTAGGGGACAAGAATGAACAGGAATATGAAGGCATCCTCAGTAATGGTGGAGAAAAACTATAATAGCCACCAGGTAGGTACTGGAACTGAAATTCAATACCTTAATCGTTTAAATAAATAGATAAGTAATTACCTTCAAGATAGAACAGTGGGAGGTTCAAAATGACACCACCTTCCAAAAATGCCATCCGACGATGAGTGTCTTCAACCTCTGTCTCATGCAAGTGAGATCAAAACAACATGAACATTAGAATTTGCCTACCGCTAGAAGCCACCAATATATGCATATACATTAAACAGAACACTGTATGCATACCACCAAGATACGTATGTAATGAAGCCAAACAGGTGTTAAATGTAATTTCGCCGGACATGGCAGCAACGCCATAACCACGATCACTTTAGTTCAAAGGAAAACATGTGTAAAGAAGTCAGCAACCAATGAAAATAATCAAAACAACATAAGTGAAATCAATTACAGATAATTATAAAACGGAAAAACAAAAGCTATTTAAGCACATCCATCCCCTATTGGTAATTGAGTTCGAGCCAATACGCTATGGATATTAATCTCAAATTTTCGGTATCTATTTATTCAACTTCCGTAGCCCCCCCAAAAAAAAAGATGTTTGAATCAAACCTGGTAATAAATTATCCTTGACTGTGGATATTATTTTGAATTATCATGCATGGTACTGTATTTTCTCCTTTTAAGTGTTAAACTAGGCTAACCAGAACTCTGTCGCTATGACAGCTATTCTAATTCTTGATACGATTTTCTCGCAAGCCAAACGGCAGGTAAGGAAATCCAGTTTCACCCTCACGACAAATTCAAACTACGAAATAACCCTAATTAAGTTCCGTACAACATTACAAGATTTGGGGATATGATAGTAAACCGATCAAATTTCGAATAAAAGAAAACCAAACGACGAAGGGGTCGGTGAAATTACGTGGTGATAAGGTCATCGTCGGATGAGCCGTAGAGGTCATCGACCTCTTCGACCTGGAGTTCCTCAAGATCGAGCTCTCGAATCTGCTCCATCTGGTGCCTCTCTATCTCTAGAATGCCATCGTCGTCCATTCCCTTTGGTTGTCACTGTGTTTAGTTTTTGGCTTCGGGTTCTGTCAGAAACAAAGTAGAATTTAATAGCGAGAGCTTTTAAAGCATACCCGCCACTGTGTTCATCCCAGCCGGCGGCGAACGTCCTGAAAAATTGGGATTCTTTCTTTTCTTTTCTTTCCTCCCTTAATTTTCCTTTTCGGCTCTCAAATATTGTTTCTTGCGTCGGGCAAGTTCGAACCACGGGAAGAGTGATATTATTCAATTATAAATTAGGAATTATTTTATGTAATTATTTTGTTAGGAATATATTTTCTTTTTAACACCATCAAATATTCAATAAATATTACGAGATTTTATGCGTTTATCGTTTTTTCATCTTAAATAATATTAAAATTATATAAATTTATAGATTTATTTTTACGAGATATCACTACTTAAATAAAAAAGAGTATGAAACATATTTACTCAAATACTAATAGGATCATGCTTTACTCTTGCAAGTGATATTCAACATTTTCTAGAAAGAAAAAAAAAACTCCAAATAACGGACACAACTACATGTACTTCTGCGTCATGCTTGCCAAAAAAATCATAATTAATTATCTTTGACATGAGGTAGTTCTGTATGCTCACAGATCATGCATATATATAACGTTGTTCGTGGGCATATATAAATAAGTACTTACATATGATTGAAGAAAAAAATAACACAGGATCGAATGTGTATTAATCATTGAGGCAATTAGAATTGGGAGGAGGCAATATTATATTTGCCTCAATGGAGTACTCTGCATGCCTTTCATCACCCAAATTTTTTTTTTCTAGGCAAGATAAGTTCTATTAGTTAAAAGTCAACAGATACAAGAGGTTCAAAAACATAGAGCATGTTTAATATACAAGTTACATAGGAGGGTCCTTACCGCTATGAAAAAGGTAAAATACAAGGAGAAATGGTAGAGAGGAGTATGCTTCCAAAGAAAGAATTGGAAGTCGCCCATTGCGCTAGATTATGCGCACATCGATTTTGGAGTCGATGAATTTTTTCTACTGACCATGCATCAAAAGATGGTAAGATGCAGTGTATATCTCGAGCAGTAGATTGCATTTCCCAGTTTGTGGTTGGAGAGTCTTTTCGGATTGCATGAATTACTTGCTTCGAATCTCCTTCTATGTGGATCTTTTCAAGTTACGACTTCTAGCTTCTTGAGTCCTTAATAGTACTGTCGTTATCTCCCCGACATTTGGATTTTTGTTGAGAATAAAACTGGTAAGTGCAAAAAGAAGTACGCATGTTCCTGTTCTGCAGATGCTAGCAATTGTTGTGCCCTTTTCCCTGACTGCTATGTCAAATTGTAGTATGTGTTGATCTTCAGGAAGTGAAAATGTGCTACCTCCAATTCTTTTTGTTTATTCGTCCAAGTTGTAGTATGATCAAGGAGGAGTTTTGTGAGCCAGGTTGGGGAGGGTGTGACATACTCATGGATCACTTTATTTCTGAGGAACCAGACGTTATCAATGGCTAGAATTGCAAAGATTTGAAAAGGCTGAATCTCGTCATCAGGGATACGAAGTGAGGCCTCAGGATTGATGATGGTTTTTATCCACTCCAAAAGAGGATATTGGTTGAATCTTGTAATGTCGATGGGCCATTTAGAGTGCATCCAAAGAATCCTGGTGTAGGGGCAGTTGAGGATGAGATAGTTGATGGTTTCCTCTTCTGTATGGCAAAGTGGGCAAAGAGTTTGTTCCGTATCAAGGTTAGTAATTCTTTTTAACTGAGCACGTGTTGGGAGGATATTGTGGGATGCCTTCCAGAGAAGGAGTTTTAATCTATCTTGAATTTGTAGCTTCCACAATTTTTTCTAAGGGAGATAAGTTGAATGACTAGCAGGCCTGGTAATCATTGCAAGATAGGCAGATTTAACAGTGAAAATGCCAGAATAATGGTGTTTCCATTTGATTTTATCCCTTATGCCCGAGAAGTTATAGTTGGAGAGTGGGATTTTTTAGATTTCACTTACTGACTCTGAGGAGAACAAAGTTTGTAGAAGAATTGTATTCCATCTTCTAGGATTCTCGAGGGTGAGTTCAGCTACCCTCAAGTTTTGCTCTTTCCAGTTTGTGGATGGGTTTGGTGTGGGTATAAAAGATGGAATGGTTGGGATCCAAGGGTCTTGCCAAACTCTTGTGGCGGTTCCATCATTTATCTGATAGCAGAAGCTCATTTTCAAGAAATCTCTTTGCTTGAGCAGACATTTCCAAAACCATGAGTCTATTGGTTTTGGATTGACATCAACGAAGTTTGTGTTCTTTAAGTATTTTTCAAAGAGGAAAGATTTCCATATGATGTTAGAGTCATTTAGAAGGGACCAAGCAAATTTTGAGTTTAGGGCCTTGTTGAAAATGGAGCAATTTTTTATTCCTAAACCACCAAGAGATTTTGGGGTGCAGATGGAGTCCCAGGATTTTGTAAAGAAACCATTCTTTTTGTTTTTTCCTTTGCCCCACCAAAATGTTCTAAAGAGATTGTCAATGTTGTTTGACACTGCTTTGGGAAGCATGCAAGTGTTCATGATGTAAGAAGGGATAGAAGAAGCCACAGTTTTGATAAGGGTGGTTCTGCTGGATTGTGAGAGAAGTTTTGATTTCCAATTTTGAAGTTTTTTCTCAATCCTCTCCAAAGTTTCTTTGAAGATAATTCGTTTTGAAGAGCCTGTAAAAAGAGGAAGTCTCTTTTGAAGTTAATGTTTTCTGTGATGGTGCAGTACTGAGTCTTTGATTTGCCGCCAAATGGACATTTCATGTATTTTATCGTTAATGTTTCTTCTGTGAAGTACTGATGTAGCTAGCCTGATCTGCTAGTGACTGAAATATATATATATATATATATATGGCCCTTCAAATTCAAGTTTATTGAGTTATTATGTCGAGATTTGACTGCAATATTATTCATCGAATTAAGCATCATTGATCTGATCTTCTCTCCCAATATATATGTATGCCAGCTTATCTTTTCACAGAAGACAAAAGATCAGGTCTTGAAATCTCTCCTATTATTTTCTTTGCTGTAATGCTAATTATTATATAAACTGGTTCGAAGACCTCACTTTCATCCGTTTGTTAAAATCTGAAGATTGTTTACTTATATTTTTCTAGGAATACTAATTATTAGTTGAGACGCAGAGGTTTCATGAATTTGCTACATCATCAGACGTTCATGCAGAACTCATCAGGACTTGGGTTTCATTTCCTTTCCAAGCCTTTCCAAGGATACGCTGATGATCATGGTGCTCCGTGTGGGATTCTATCGACACGGGACAGATCGATCGAATAATGGCAAGAGGGTCTTTAATCTCTCCAATACAAGGTGGGGAAAATCACTTTATATTCCCATCCCATTTCACTCGATCGCCCGAATTAAAGTCTTTTGTTTGATCTTTTGCAAAGGAGGAGTGATGATTCCGTTGGAGTGTGGGGGCAGAAAAATCTCTCCATTATTTCCTGCTCTGATCTCTTTCTTGGACGTTGGCAAAGGAGTACTAAAGGAGAATCCCTTTTGCAACCGTCTTTCTTCTATCATCTTTTCGCGCGGCGAGAATTATAAAGAGATGGATAGAGCAAGAATCCTGCTAAATTTAAAGGGACGAGGACCACCGTACTGCTAATTTATTATTTGTTTTTTTAGATAAGATGAGATAAAATTAAAGTTAAAAAATTGAATAAAAAATTGTTAAAATATATTTTTTAATATTATATTTATTTTGAGATTTGAAAAAATTGAATTGTTTATTTTATTTTGTATGGAGATTTGAGAAAATCGTAATAATGGATGTGAGGTTTTTAAAATTTTAAAAATTTTGAGTTTTGGTCTTGAAAACAAACAAGGCCTTAAAGGTAGTAAGTACTAGATTCTCATTTCGAGCATTATTTGTGAGAGATTTTATTTTTTTGCTTCTTTTGGTGATCGTGATCACAGCCGCCCTGTATGCAGAGTTCCAAGTTTCCCATCTAGTTAGTTTTATTTGCCAGTTCATGAAGAAATTGATCACTAAGAATCTAGAGCCCATAGGTCGGGAAAGTAACATATATCATTATATATTAGCTACTATGATCTTGTACGTGGGAAATATTTAGAGCTAGGTTAATCGAATGAATTAGGAACAGCGCAGGAAAATTAAGATGGCAGTGAAGACTGCAAGAACTTGTTTTGCAGCCTAGCTAGCTAGCTAGCTCTGTTGAGGGACAGCATGCATGCGATCGGACTAGCTAGTGATTGCCTCTATCTAAGATGCTAATTTTACTTAACATCTACGTACCTTCTCAGCCGGCTAGCATGCACATTGCCATCAGAGGTTGAAACTAGATCAGATCAAATCCTTGCGCAGAAAGTTGAAAACTTCTTCTCCAAAAAGCTACAAGAACATGCATGATTACGCTCGCCCTTCATCATGTGGTGCTCGCAAGGAAGGTTCAGGTATCTTTTTCCTCCGAATTGATGGATTGTAGAATCTTCATGATGCATATAATTTGGCACCTAATCAAATAAGTGTACGAAAGAATCCATCTTTTACTTGACGCGTACGTACTACGTACCGTCTTGATATTTGTTTGCCTTTTCCGATTCCGCGCTTTGCCCACGGGTGCACTATAAATACTTGGGTCAGACTGCCATATTGCTATATATATCAGTGTTGTAAAATAAGCCATCAAAGCTCTCACGTCTCACCACCGCTTTAGACGAAGAAATGGACAAGAACCACTTGCAACGCCAGCTAGACATGAAGAGGTCCCTCCTCGACCAGGTTCTGCTAGATCACACTTCTTTGCAATCGCTAGCTAGTAATTATATATACATTCTCACCCAGAAAACGACTATATATGCTTTCTTTTTTCTGCTTTCCTTTGGCTCCCTAAAGGGTTCTTAGTAAACATGAGAAAATGCTCTCTAGTTAAAGACCAGGAATGCTTTTCTAAACCATCCACAAAGAATGTACTGATATACTGTGATTGATGAGGGAAACAATTCAGTCGTATGTTTGAACCACGACCAGAACAGTGGCTTTTGACTCAATGGCACTGAACATCCGTATCTCGGGAGTGAGTTGCGAAAACTAAAACTAAATTACATCGTCGCGAGTCGCGACTCGTGGGTTAACCTAACTTTATGCAATGGCCAGAGACGTTTAAGAATCTTTTTTTTTTTTTTGGTCGCGTTTAAGATCATTAATGGCCGGTCAACTAGAAATGGCTGCGTTCTGATTCTTCAGCTACCAATTGCGCGCATAAACTTGTGCAGGGGTACCTTGATGAGCAATTTATTCAGCTTGAGGAGTTGGAAGATGATGACAACCCTAATTTCGTAGAGGAAATGGTGACAACTTTCTATGATAATTCTGCTAGACTTCTACAAAACATAGAGCAAGCACTGTGCGTAGAATAATCTTTTTTCATTATTCTTGTTGTCATTATTATCAGATCATTTTCATAGTCGTTTTAACTTTTTATGATCTATACAGGGGTAGTCGGCCTATTGATTTCACTAAGCTGGACAATTTCATGCACCAATTCAAGGGTAGTAGTTCAAGGTAAAATATTACCGCCCGTTGCAGAGACGTTTAAAGCGAATGGATGTCAAAAGTAGGGAAAATGCAGCGAGCCTCACCCACTATTTATATATTTATATATATATATATATGTATGTATGTATATATATTTCAGGATTTCAGCAGCTCCCAGCATTTGCTCAGTATAATTATCACATATTAAAAAGCAAGTGGAACACTTTCGCATGAAATCCCCTTTGAATAATAAGACAGATATTAGACTTGATCATCAGTGGAGGATCAAGAAATAGAAATTAGTATCTTACACTTGATTATCGGTGGATCAAGCGATTTGATTATATGTTTATAACTTATATGATCAATAAAACAAAACGTAAGCCATCGAAATTAATGCAGCAGTTGTGGATGGTTTTTGTTGCAGCATAGGAGCCACAAGAGTGAAGAATGAATGCACACTATTCATGGAATACTGCGAGGCAGCTAATGCAGAAGGGTAATTTATTTTCACACGCGCATAATTGGTACACACACATGCGCGCGCGCGCACATATATATATATATATAAATATATATATAGTCTGCATGAGGGTCCTTAATTTAATCCATACCTTGCTCTTTTGGATTCAGACTGCAAATTGATTATATATATATATATATTTACGCGGCTGGCCTCTTGAAAGGGTCTTTGTATTTCTTAGATTTTACAATTCCATGCATTTTGGCAGATGCATTAGGACTTTCCGACAAGTCAAACAAGAGCATGCAAGTTTGAAGACGAAGCTGGAAAATTATTTTAAGGTATATATCTGTCACATAATATGTGAGCGTGTTAATGTGTTTATCCTATTTTCTTTGCTCTTACATATGTTTTCTTACGATTGCGTGTACATTAATTTAGTTGGCACGACAAGGTGGAGGACCATCAGCAGGAGGCAGCCAAGCCGGCCGATAATTAAATGGTCATTGGCGATACCTATTATACGTACGGACTGATTCTTCACATATATATATATGAACAAGAGGTCATATTATCGAGTAGAACGGAAGAATTTCGCAGAGTTTCCATGTATTAATTAGCAGTATCATTAATTGTGTTTACTGATAAGCTTGCAATCAGCAAATAGCTAGTCTATATATTATGATGTTGATCGGCCTATGCGTGGCTTATGTTTTCCTTCCATTTATATTCCCAGTAGGAGAAGTTGGGCGTTGGAATGTCGAACTTCCATTTATTGGAGAATCGATCATGCAATTAAGTTGTTGACTTTTAATTAGACGTCGTGCTTTTGTTCATTAATTTTAATCAGTGAAATATGAATATGTTCTTCGGACGAAGAACGCTTCGTGAACTGATAATCAGTTCATATTAAGGACAAGGAAGCCCATGTTGTGAAAGGAAGTTGGCAGTGGCACTAGGCCAAATCAAGTACAAATAATCATATTTTAGGTCTCGAGATCGTTTTACTTTGTTGATGTGATAAAAGTGCATATCAACTCGATCTAGATCGCTTCTTGCCTTTTTACATGCTTTCAAGTTTCTTTCACACAACTTTGCTTTTTCTTTCTTTCTTGTATCCCGCTCAAGTACCCTCCAAATTCTTGTAGCACAGTTCATTGGAAACATAACGTCCAAATTCCAGAGTCGAAGAGATGCAATTTTAGCTTGGGTTTTCGCACACAACAACTCAAACTTTGTACTCGTGAAGTTTTCTTTCCCACATTAATGGTTAAGAACAGAAAAATGTCCAAGTTTAAAGGAGACTCGGCTTAAATTGTTACCATTACGAAGAGAAAACCTCGGTTCATGAATCGCTTATTTTGGACATTATGCTTAGTTTGTAAATTGGCCGATTGGGTTAAACGTCAGAGCACATAAAAGAGACAGGTATGCATCAAAAAGGTCGACGTTAACAGCCTGAACTCCGGCTCGCATGGTAACATCTACTTCACGATGCACAATTTGGGTTGAGAATGAGAGAGAGATGGCAAGAGAATGAACTACAAGGCTTGAGATCTATTACGGGCAGTAAAGCCTACAACAGTCAATGGAGAGTTACAAAACCTAAAGGGAGAGAGAGAAAGCAAACACCCCTACAACTTATTCTTTTGTCCTTTAGAAGAAACATTTGGCCCTAGTTAAATGGAAACCAGTCTTCAAAGCACCAGCAGACACCGGACGATGTACAATAATACCCTTCTGCAGTACTCTCAGCTTCAACGATGTTTAGCAGCACATCTTGTAAGATGACCGTTGCACTCAAGCTCACAAGATGGCACACAATCATGTGCACCTGGAAAAAACCATAATGAAAGCCAGCAGTGGATGTGCCACTTACCAATGTGCTGGCTCTCTCCTTTCATAGAAGCGACTCCCTGTTTAAAGTATGGTCACCTCCCGAGCATTATTAAGTACAACTGACTTAAATCTGTCAGACAAGAGCCATATACAGGAAAAGCACGGTATAAAGATACAATGATTTTCATAAAAAAACTGAAAAGTTGAAAAAAACATGCCTTATCACTGGCTCTTGCATAGATTCTGGCCAAGCCCATCTTCCGAATTTACAACATTCCCCAGAGTGCAATAGTCCAACTATAGAAGACAAACAGCAGTTAAAGAAGTTAGGCTCCCAAGAGATTTAGAAACGAGAAACATGTGGTGGAGTCATGTATCTGAGCCCTAGACAGTACATAGTTAGGTTCTATTCACAGTAACTGGAAGCATAATGTATGGTGGTACAGGACCTGCCACCATGTATGCACTAGTTAGGAGACTGTCCGTTCAATTTATCATTATCCAATAACTGTAGAAATAAAAACCAATGAAATTCCATAAAAAAATAACAAGCATCTAAAGGAGAACAAAACAAAAAACCTACAAATAAGCTTGCCACCTCACAATGGCCCGGCCAGATAGAGATATGAATGGAAGAGTGGGGAACAAAATCCATATAAACGAGAATGGATTTGGAACCTACAAACAGTTTTGCTCTCTCTAACAATGACCGGACCAGAAGGCAGACAAAAGGAGGGATTTTTTTCTTGGGAAAGTGCGAGAGAGTAAATCAATAAAGATCAGAAAGGTTAGATTCAGAACCTCCATATCTTCAGAAAAGCCTTTTTGAAATACTCCACTTGCATTGAAACACCCTTTTGCAAATAAGGATCTCCCGCACATATCACCCTGTAAAGGTCCCTGACACTCACTTATCTCTCCAGAACTTCAAATTTTATGCATTGCCATCCTGTTCAATGACTCACCCCAAAACTGAGGTTCTGACTTCTGAGTATTCCTATCGTTGAATCCAGAGTTTTTTTTTTTATTTTTTTGTTTTGTTTTTTTTTTTTTTTTGGGGGGGGGGGGGGGGTTTAAGCAACTAAATAAAATAATTTCAGAAAGTTTTTCAGAACCTCCACAAGCCTTTTTAAAATTTAAAATACGCCACCCGCATTGAAAAACCCATTTCCAAAAAGCAAATCAGGATCTCTCGCACATACATCACCCTGCAAAGATCCTGTACATGCATCTCCAGAACTTCCAATTTTCACATGGCCATCCCGTCGCCATCCAGTACGAGGCCTAAAAGTCACTCTGAAACTGAGTTTCTGAATATTTCACTCAGTTGAATACACTTTCAGCATTTTCTTTTCCCGTTGTTTGATTATATGGTTTGACTACTTCTTGATCAGTATCTTCAGTCCAATTCAGCAGTTTCCTAAAAGTTCCACTCCATACTCTCCACGTAAGCTATCCCAACTTTGTCCCTGTTCAATCCCATTTGACATGTTTTACCAATTATAGCATTTAGGTACTTCAGATTAAGCAAGCCAGTCCTTCCTTGGTGAAGGTTTCTCCACCGCTTCAGTTACATGTAAGCTACCCCAACTTTGTCCCTGTTCAGTCCAATCTTATCTGACAAGTTTCCCAACAGAATTAGCTACTTCAGATGAAGTAGACGACTCCTTCCTGAGTTAAGTTTTCTCCACTGCTTCAGTTAGCATTGCCTCATTTATAACTTCTGGTAAATTCTTACTCACAAAAGTTTGCTCAGTTAAGTTGACAGGGTCACCAATAACAGTTTCACCATTCTCTATATGATTTTGTACTATACCCTGTTCAGTCCCTAACTGTCCATCAAATAACCCAATTTTAGATTTGCTATCGACATCCCCAGTTGCTACACACTCTAATCCAACCCCTTCACCAAAGCTGACCTGAGATAATCCACCAGACCTAGAAACAGACTCCAGCAGTCCCGTGCTAATAGAAACTCGCTTATCTGGTTTATCCGGTCTCACATCCACCATTCCAGGATCACTTTTCCTCTTGAGAGGCCTTTCAGTAGAGCCAGGCCAGCACCCCACAGCATCTTCACAAGTTTTTTCAGCCTGCCGGCTTACGTGCCTCGAAAATCGAGAACGTTTATAACCATCAGGGAAAACAAAAGCAGGAAGCTGCTTTCGACGGACATGAGAAACAAAAATATCCATTCCTGGTTTCCAAAACATGTACATATTGATCTCTTGCCTAAACTCATCAACTGTTCCACGTATATCAAATTGCTGGCCTTCTTGACCTCTAACTCCCTCTTTCCTCTGCAAGCCCATGAAGAAAGCACCATGAGAACATGGCTTTGACGTGTCTACATATTCATTCGGAAAAGGATGGCACTGCAGCATCCCATTTGTATCCCTCTCTATCTGCGCAGTGAAACAGAAACCATTAGTAGTAAAATAAATTATACCTCCTACTCCGGCATTCTAAGAATGTCTAGAAGACAAACTTAACCTTCAGGGTAAGCTGTCTAAGTCGAGACTCCACCCATCCCTTCCAAGCAAGCAGATCATCAGAATCAGCCGCAATTATATCCACTTGTAAATAGTTTTTGTATGCCTCAAAAAATAGATAGGGCTCAAATAGTGCACTCCATTGGCCTTTGCTCAGCTCAATCTCCTGTCGATGGATAAAATCACAGAGGCCAGGGTTTAGTAATCAAATAAGGTAACCTATATGGAATAGAAAGAAGGAGAGGGCGGGAATATGTCCAAACCTCACAGATGCTATGACCATGGTGGAACTGCTCCACCATAACACGAAGGGTACTTACTGAGACATTGTAGCTAGAATTCATACAAGGGTAGGAAGGAGTTATTATTGGCATGTGATGAAGCCGGTCCCTAGGGTTTTTGCGAGGATGCCAAACTGGAAACCCAAGTTCATTCTCTTCTATTGGGCATAACATCACAGGATTTGGCCAACGCCATTGTGTATAAACTCTGAAGAATCGAGAAACCAGCATACTAGGAATTGCATTGGGGTAAAGCTGACATACCCGAGCGACCAAAAGGGCCCAATTTACTCCACCGAGGAATCCAGTAACCTAAACAAAAGAAAAACAAAAAACAAAAACCGTGATACAAAAGGAAAACGCTTTTTGATCAGTATACACAGCAACATGATACAAAAGGAAAATGCTGGGCAATGAAAAACACAGAAATATAACAATCTTACATTGGAATAAACACCTCGTATTTTAGCCCAAAACTTCAAACATCTGAGTGTCATGCGGAAGTGCTACAATTGCATACAGGATTAAATGACCATGAAATCAATAAACAGGAGTATAACCAGGGTGAGATAAAACGATAGTTCACCTCAACATTTGGAACAAGTTTAAGAATTTGGTCTGCAACCCTGCAGCCATTGAGGCTTCGAACAGTTGGCTCATCAACATTGTACAGAACAGACCCATGTGAGATGTCCAGGTCCTGTTGATAGTCCCAGAACAATGACGATACGAAACAAACACATGCAATGATATGAAACAAACACATGCAACAAATATGCATACTTTTATCCCAAATCTCAATCGTGAAAAGATTGCAGTGCAAAATGACATGTCCATAAGCAGCAAATTCATCAAGCCTTGAATGAAGTTAGAGAAAAAGGTTACAACCTTAGTATAAAAGAAGCATTTTAGACCAAATTAACATCTCATATCACAACATGAATATAATCACATAAAATTTCCTTCAACAATCAATATTATCGTTATCACATCCAACTGAAGTTCAGCAAGTGACTACCAGAACTCTGGAAGACCCAGCTTGCTGAAGAAATAACGTAACAGCATATCATTTATATAAAGCTGTCTTTTAAAAATGCTCATGAAGCATGAAGAGAGAAAATTAATAAACAAGACCGTACTTTCATGTGTGAGAGAGAGAGAGAGAGAGAGAGAGAGAGAGAGAGTAACAGAAGACAAGCTCAAAACCGCACTCCAAACTTACTTCTGGAACAACCAAAAGAGATATACTTGCATAGAGAAGATCAATTGATATCCCTAGAAATTTGAATTTCATTACTGGGACATGAGCATCTGGAACTGGCTGAAGCTCAGTAACTTCTTCCATTTCAGCCAGAATATTTTGCAAAACCATGAAAAAATCTTCCTGGGAAAAGAAATTTATATGTTAGATGAAGCTTAATTGTTCATGGGCTCAATTAAACTGAACAGCAAGGATCATGCTTGACTCACATCTCGATTAACATAAGATGGCCCAACACACAATGCGTCGATGTCAGACCCAGGCCCATGTACCTGTCAATACAGTAATGCGTCGATGTCAGACCCAGGCCCATGTACCTGTCAATACAGTAATGTGCTGCTACATGATACTCAAAAAAGTAAGTAGTTTCACTCGAGGACATCTGAAGTATATATATACACAAACACATACATATGCGTATATCTCTGTATGCTCAGAGAGAGAGAGAGAGAGAGAGAGAGAGAGAGAGAGAGGAGTTACAACAGAAAATGGTAAGAATCTAAAGATATTAATATTGCTCATACAGTTTTTGGATGCACCAGATCCAATGGCAGGCAAAGAACTGAAGCAAGACCAAAATCAGGACAGCAGCTGTTTCCATACAGTACAACTAGCTGTTTTAGTTAAATGTGTAACTTAATGTGAGAATGATAATACCATCATCATCTCCACCATTGCCACCTCCAGCATCTCCATTCTTAAACTATGAGAATCAAACCAGCTAAGGACCATAACATAAGGAACCAGCTAAAGACCATAAAATATGCTGGACTATTAGCACGTAGGAGCGGCCAAGTTGTTCAATTTTTAATAAGAAAGGACTATGTGCTCCAAATAATCACCATAAACGACTCTCTACCTAACATGAATTCATCTCTTTCCTCCAAATTAATCAGGAAACTATTGCCAGAAACCTTTGTTGCCACTGATACGGCGGGGCACTTCATAATTGAATTTGGTTCTCCCCATCCGAAGCACGTCACAACTATGATGCAAGCTACCCATAAAAGAGAGTACAACATTCTGGCAGGTAAGTGATTCTTATTCCTGAACTGAAGATGATCCAAGTTGATCCTTCAGCAAAAAATTTGAAAATAAATGTAAAAGATTCTGCATGCAAACCTCACATGATTGATACACTTTATTAGCCCTATCGCCATTGGTGAGGCTAGACCAAAAATACCTTGGAGAAGAACATAACAAAGCAGAAGCAATTGCTCTCATCGTAAAAGGGGTGTAATGAAAACTTATACTGACCCCCAGTCGATAGGAACCAAAAGTAAGAATGACAGCATTTGCGTCCTCCACCATCTGATCTGTGTAGCCCCTCTGGTGGGTTAATTGCTTGACCCAACCTTTTACAATCTACAATAAAGGTTTTGTTAGCAAAATAGAAATACATCTCACAGAAAGACTGAAGAATGCAGATTATAAAACAAGCTAAAATGCCAATGAATTGATTGTGGAAAAATAGAGATGAACCAAAATTCCAGATTAAAGAGGTTGTAAAACTCTCTAGACTACTTATAATTTTTTATTTTTCAAATAGCTTCCGTCAAATACACTCATCAAACAGGCAGGAACTTTCAACCAAAATTACAATCTTCCTGTAAAGTAAGAATGGCTCATTATACAATTAATAAAGCCAAAAAAAAATGATAAACTATGCCAAGGAAAGCCAGTATAATATATAATGAAATATTCGCTAAGAAGCATCTAAAATTATAGAAAACGCAGAAATGGAGATTATAATACAAACAGTAATACACAGTATAAAAGTATAAGCTACAGCCTATTGACATTAGTTGGTAGACTCCAAAACCCTAACCACCAACACCACAAAATGTTTGAATACTCAAGCAAATTAGAGATTCTGTAATATACTCATTTCCCAACTTTGCCCTTCAGAACCTAACTGCCAATCAAGTGAGCTTTATGCATGTCCAGTACCATCAACGCCACATGAAAGTTGAATCCACCAAGGATCGAATACAATTAGTTCTCAATTGAATATCAAGCCTGTTTGATATAAAATGAACTAGGGTCCAGCCCATTGCCAAGAATAAAAGGAAGAGATAAGACTCGAAAGAGATAAAGCCAAAAGAGATTGATTAGCATACAAAAAGATGAAAATGACATAAAGCAAATAGGACCAAGCTACTCCAAAGAAGGAAGAAGACCTCTATAAAGGAGGGAACCGATACAATGTAGGATAGAGATCTAAACTCTCTTGGGACTCTCTCTCCAAAAACATAGCATCTTCTTTAACCTCTACTCAACCCTATTTTTTCCATTTATCAAGAGTTACGTGAAACCAAACTGTAAAATCACCAAACATGATAGATGTTGGCCTCAAATAACCGGCAGATGTAGGCTTTTATGCCGAACCACATAAATCTCTTATATATCTCTCTATTTACATTTTAGGTGCTTTATTTATTACTTATTATTTTATTTATGGATGGGCATCCGAGCACCAGATCAATGTGAAAGCCATAATCATGGGCCATTCGACCATTTTGTTGGACTCTGGCCCCGCCCTGAAAATTGCATCAACGAAGTCCAAAGACTTGAATCACACAGCAAGCAAATGTTAATGTTATTTACCATAAAACATCATGTGCATATCTTCGAACTGTATCTGATATGCATATCGATTGCAAACATATAGACACACAACTTTTCTCAAGAGGCAGTCAACAATACCTAAAAGGTAAAAATAACTACCTCATCAATGCGGTCCAGAACCTCTTTTCTCCTTGAAGCTTCTTCCTCACTCTCATATAACCCCGAATCAATCAAGAACTACGAACAATATGGTAGTTAATATAATGTGGATATAAAGCAGCGAACTCAGAGAGAGAGAGAGAGAGAGAGAGAGAGCTAAAAATAAACAAATTTTTTATACCTTTTCCAATTCCATATTGCGGTGACGATCAGCCTCGGTGGGCCCTGCAAGAGAGATTGGCTTTGTGATACCGTACTTCCTCGCCGGCTGTGGCGAAGAACCGTTGGGACTTTCAGAACCCACCATTTTCTGAATCAACAAAGAAAAACCCCACACCAAAACAAGCTAACCAAAGATTGCTATCAATCCAAAAGTACTGGTCGCGGAGATCGAGCCTATTCAACAAATCACATCGCAGATCGTAATTCGGTTGAAGGTAGACGAGCGAAATCGGGATAAGAACGGATCGAGGCGATGAAAAGGGGGGGAATGTAGTGTATAGTGCGGAGAAGTTAGAACCAGGAAAAGATCAAAACCCTAGCTCTTCGAAGAAGGAGAGGTTTGCCGGTCAAACACGGAATAATAATATTAGAGAGATCTGAGTGGATTATTGACGGAAATTAGAAAACTTGGTGATAGAGACAGCTGGTGTGCCAAGGAAAGATCCACCACTACTGACGAAGTTGCTGTTCTGTCAAACAATTAAAAACGCGTGCAGTCATAAAACTGATATATTAATAATTACTTAACAATAAATAATAAAATTTTAATTATTTATAGGAATACGATACCATTTGCTTAATCTCTTCCACTCATCTTAATTTATTTAATTTTTATTATTATAATTTTTTTAAAAATTTTTATATAAAATATAATAAACAATTCAATTTTTTTAAATTTTAAAAAAAAATTTCAAATTTATACATAAAATAAAATAAAAAATTTACTTTCTTTTAAATTTTAAAATTATTATTATTATTTTTTACTATTTACAAACCATCTCTATCTATCTATGAATCCAAATAAAAAAAATATATATGTTAAGACTTAATAACGGAGGAGATTGGTGATAAATATTTAGCTTTTAAATGTTTAGATAAATTTCGCTACTCACAAAATTCTAATAAAATACTCATTTTTTTCAAGGACAGACAAGGAAACTGATGGTTTTTATTAGGAAGGAAACATGTGTGTAGGTATTATTTCTGCATTTTGGATAAAATATTATTTGGATTCAAAACTTACTTCAACTTATCTCATTTTATTATTATAATTTTTTTAATTTTTTATACAAAATATAATAAATAATTTAACTTTTTCAAATCTCAAAATAATAATAATGGTAAAAAATAATATTTTAATAAGATTTTATTCTATTATTCACAAATCGTCTCAACTCATCTCATCATTATAATTTTTTCAAATTTCTAGATAAAATATAATAAATAATTCAATTTTTTCAAATTCTAAAATAATAATAATATTAATAAATAATATTCTATTAATATTTTATTCTATTATTTATAAACCATCTCAACTCATCTCTTATCCAAACCACTTAAACTCAGTTCAGTTGAATGTCTTGCATTATGTTTTTAGCGAATGGCAGGGCTCTTAAAGAGGCTATGTCGAGGGATAAGAATAAATATTTACAACCTCTTCATAGTCCATATTTTTTTATTTTATTTTTTTATCAAATATTTATTATATAAATAATGAATAGAAAATTTGAAATAATTTAAAAAGAATAAAGTCTAAAAAATATTTAAAAATATTTAAAAATTTAAAAACATGTAAAGTATAGAATGCGGTAAAGATTGTGTAGCAAAACTCATGAACGTCTTTCTAACTCCACTTACTACATTGACATTATAATAATAATCAGTATATTTCTAAGTTCGATTCCCTAACTCGGGAAATATTTCTTATCGTACTTCTCCTCGTCACGATCCGCGATTCGAGTCTGCGCAAAGTTCTTGACGTGACACTCATTTAGAAATTGGGGGAATGATAGCATCATCAACTTAAAAACAAAAAACAAAAAAAAAAAAAGTAATAATATAATCAAGCACAAAAGAAACAAGATTTGAGCTATAATAATATAATTTATCCAAAGTCTCTTGGCACGTAAAAAACACATCTTGGACAACTTCCATCGTGACACATTCCGGGCTACTTGCTGTTTGTTCTTGTTTTTTGGAAGTACTTGCTCTTTTGTTCTGGAGTAGCTTGTCTTGCCTAAGCCTTGCCAACCATAAACAGAAAATTTACTTCATTTTTTCTTTACTGTTGGCATCGATTATTCATCAGAGAAATGCCCCCCCTCCCCCCCCCCCCCCAAAACAAAAAAAAAAAAAGGCAATAAAAAAAAAAAAAAAACTGTAATTGTATTATCCATCATATGCATGGCATTTGGAGTACCAGAAGGAACTGATAAATGATCAAAATTCTAAAATCTTACAAATTTTAGAAATTTAATTCAAGATATAACAGGAATTCTGTTGCTAAAAGTACACCCAATAACTCCCACTCTAGAAGGAACAAATCAGATATACACATTCAGCATTAAGTTATACTTGACAATAGACAGAGATGGCGCCATGTCTTCTTACCCATTATTTTGATTCCAAAAAGCTAGTTGACTAAAAAAGTACACGGCAAAATGGCAACCCCGGTCTGATTTTACAACACTTGTAATGCAAGATTAAATTGACAGGGTAATCCCATATAGAACTCAGATAGAGAGTCATGAACAGCTACTGAAATGTAGTAACTATTAACCGTCACGCTCAGCAAATTAAGAAAAACCAAAAACAAAACAAAACAAAAGGGGCACGTCTTAACAAGCTGCAGCACGACGTGCAATATGGAACATTAGGTTATGGACATACACCATAACTTCAAACTGCACAGCATCATCTCTGGTGTCTCAAGGCATCTTCAAGCCGGGAATTTCTTCTTGCACACTCTAAAATCGTTTTATCAGCAGTGATGAAGTATGCAGCAATTGATGCTGCTCGCCAAAATAGGTGTGGCACATTTAGTTACAAGTACGTTAGCACAACAAAATATAAAAATCTGATAAAAACTTGAGAGCATTTTTCTTGGTTGGGGGGAGGGGGCATGTACCGTGTGCAATAGAGAGAGAGAGAGAACTGCTTTTTCTTTAAAATTATTTAGAATTTGGGTGTTTACAATACATAGACAAGAAAAACTCAATTTCATTCATAAGAAAAATTACTTATAAAACTCTCTGCAGTTGCCAAATAGGCAATAACTAAAATTCTATATGCAAACGCATAATAATAATTTACTAATACCATGAAGTTGTAAGAAACCCTCAAAAATAAATTGTATGTTAAACACCTTAAACATCACTTTCACAAATTGAGTTCTTAAAGCTATGTTCATACCAGCAGATATAATGAGTGCCTGAGCAGTATAATTGAGGTTTGTCTTTGCCCAAGGAATCATGCGAACGGCAACCAACTAAGGACATGAACGAAGAAACATTGGGAGAGTAAAATTAAAAAGAAGAAGATGAAGAAGGAGAAAGAAATAAATAAAGAAAGAGTTATCTGCATGTGAAGAACAGGATGGAATATGTATGAAGTAAACAGGAACCAACATAAATCATTCCATTGAGATTTAACAGAAAATTCTCGGCATGTGAAATCAAGAACATACTCATCGGATGTTCTCAGCATGTGCACGTCTTTGAAATCAACCACATTTTTATAATCAATGCCATCACTACTATCACCGTAATCAAAATTATAATAAACCAAAATCCATCCTCATTACTTTCTTTAAAATAATCGATAATTATTTATTACAATTGCATGAAAAGTAGATAAAAATAACAGTTAATGTACAGTTGGTCTGTTACGAACTTCAATTCGTTTCCCACACTTCAATTAGTTCCCACAATACACCTATTATCTACTGCTAATGTAGCCACAGGCCAAAGAGTTGATTTGTCATCTTGAACATCATCTCACTCCTTTGCACTCCAAAGACAATTCCTAGTTCCCTTTTATTTTTGTCTTTATTTTTGTAGTGGTTGAACCTTACCAGGTCTCGTCTTCATCAAGCCAAAAAATTGTGCCCACGTCCCTCTTAGTTTTTGAAAGCCAGTTGTGCTAATTCAACGAGATTCCAATTAATTCAATTAAGATAGAATGCTTCATAATGAAGCCTATTAGTACCTAAATCCAGGGCACCTTGGGTCTTCAAGTTAATACTAATGAAGTAAACGCCTACAAACAAGGTAGGTTCACCTTTTAAAAGGCCAGGCAGGAAGCAGGAAATTGGAGTATAGATTATATCCGGCACGAGGTTAGGAAGTTAATGAAAGCACCAAAGTAGCTCTTGCCAATTGATAATAAAAAATTCTCTGGTGGCAATTATTTAGTACATGCTAAAGAGTTTGATTCACTCCTCCCAGCCGATAAAGGTGTGCTACGTTACCTCCTTTTCCAATTATGGCCTCTCAAAACAAGGTAGATACTAAATTGGCAACAAAGAAATATTCTAGCAAAATTTTCTAATAAAGAGTCCCAAAAAGAGTTAAAGCATGAATGCAGCATACCGTAGGCACAGCACTGGCAACACATGCAATGGAAGCTGCCTTGAATCCAGCACGAACACCTTCTGCATATGCATATATATGCTAAGTGATGTAAGTCATAGAGCAATATTCAAAGTGAAACAAATAGAGAGAAAATTGAAATTAGGGATTTCAAAGTTCTCATTACTTAGGATCCAAGAATAGAGATATTCCATCCTTCAAAACTTATATGCAACTAACTGGATTTTTCTAAAAGACAACCAAACACTCAAAAGAACACACACGCATGCCACAGGCCTCACACGCATTTCCAACTTGAAATCACAGGCCAATGAGGGGAAATTGACCCTCTTTAACTGATGTTGCGAAAACTTAAGATGAACATAAAAGTAAAAACTAAATAACAGTTATTTTAACATTATTACCTCAACTTAACCAATCAATTGTATCAAACTTATTTTATGGACTCTGACTTTTTCTCGAAATTATCAGGTCCCAAAATATAAGAAACAAGGTAATGAAAAAGAACCACGATTTTTTTTCGGTTACAAACTTTTTCCAAGCAACCAACCAGATGATAAAGACAACTCGACGCATCTGGCTTCAGAATTTATGAGCTTCAGAATCTCGACTCCTTTGAATAAAGAAAAAATCAGACTCCGACTGGGATCAAAAGGAGAATATAAGATAACCAAACAAGATGATGCCGAGTTTCTTTTCCGACCATCTTTCAGCAAGCTCAAGCCTAGTATTTTGGGGAGAGAGACAGAGAGATGACCCTCTTAATCAACAATGAAACAATTAATCAAACCCTTGGCGCAACAACCAGACAAAGCATAAACCTCATGCAGTGATATAAATTTTCCTTATTTTCTTCCTGAACTAAGAAAATAAAAGAAAAGAAAGGCCAAGTCCGAACCATTTGTGCAATTTCTGGCGTTCAAGATCTTCTGCTCTTCAACAGGAGAAGCAATCAAGAATCTGTTTCTTTTATTCACCCATACGTCCCTCATTTCCGATGGGATTCCCATTGCTCCTTGCCCACTTCTCTTCAGACTTCACAGGGAGGTAGAGAGGGGACAGAGTCGTATTGCCTTTGTAATTCGCGACCCATTTTTTAGAGAGCCGTGCTGCATAAAGCTCCACCTGCAAACTGCTTAAAAATATGTAATTTTATCTTTATATTTCATGAAATATGAAAGTAAAAGAGGATATTTTAAGTGATGTGCAATAATGAAGGATTATGTTTATAATTTTTCTTTTTTAAAGGAAATAATTGTTGAAGTTTTAAGGCTAGCAAATTGCCTTTTTCCTTTCTTTTTTTTTTTCTTCTTTCTAAGCAAGCAAGTGTATTCTAATAGAAAAGATAATACAAGAAGAGAAAATAGAGTTCTCAACAAACACTTCAGAACACTAACAACATTACAATGTGGTGGATAAAAAATAAATAAATAAATTTTTACGACTAATTTCTTAGTCATCATCTATATTCTACAAAGAAGATACCGCCTTAAAAGATAAAAATCGGATGCATTGTTGCTTGTTGTCTTGAGATGTTTTTTTTAGAGATCCTCAGTCTCTTATTCGAGTTCACGATTTAGGAAAAGTGATAATATATTAGAAAAACTGACATCGAGTGAACTAATCTACTGATCATCTGCATTCCCGAATGCGTGTGATGGCGTGTGGTAGCCACGCGCCAGTGGGATGGAGACTGGGTGGCCTTGGTTTGGAAGATCCTGGCGAGACGAAAGACGAAACTACTGGTACAGCGCCTGTAACCGTCAAAAATGTTATTGTGCAGTGGCTCATGGGGAACACGCGCAGAAATAAGCCATGCATAAAGGTACGTGCATACCTTTTTTACGCAACTCTATGCCATCCTAATAGATCGGCAATTGTAGGATGGGGTGGTGAGATGCGTGTAGGTGGATGGCAATCGGAAAGCAGCAGATCTAACCAAAATCGAACCGATGGAGGGAGAAGGAAAAAAACACTCCCTTAAAAGTGTATATACAGTGTGGAAATGGAAATGAGAATGAGAGTGTGAGAGACACAACTCCACCCTCCTTTTCTGCAATGGCTCTTATGGAAATTTAGTTATTCTAGAGAGAAGACAAACGGTCTCACTCTAAGAGAAAAGGAGCGACTCTAAAGTCATGTGTTCGTATTTTCCTTTTGAAAGAAGGGTAGACAAATTAATATTATTTTGACATAAAAATTATTATTTTTATAATTCACATATGTAATATGTATGTCAATACATTTTATTTGTTGCCTGTGTTTTTTCTAATATTGTTTAAGTGATCCTTTGGATGATGAACATGTGGCTTGATCTGGGCTCTTGAAGCAATACAGTTTTAACCAAGCTTGTGAGGAGCTCGTGACTTCTGCAGCTGAGAAGTTACTTTGTTGTATCATTGGATTTACTACACGTGGCAGCATCTGTTGTAGTATATATATTTATCTTTAACCTGTAACCCTAAGCGAGAGATTTATTCTGTACATATCGTGTGAAACAGAGAGGCAGAAAGAGAGGTGTGATTCTAGGGTTTTCTAGGGTTTGTACTTGAGAGAAGAAATCTGTGCGATTTCTGGTGATTTCTGTGATGGTTCTGTAACACTAAATGTACTGAGGCTTCGCTGTGAAGTATTGATTCTCAATAAAGATCTCTGAGACCCATTCCTGCCGTGGACGTAGACCATTAGGGTCGAACCACGTATATCGGTATGTTCTTTCCTTTTCTTTTATTATTTCTTTTATTCCTTTGATAAACTGCTATATTCTTGCGTATTTGTGCTACGGATTGATCTTTACTGTTCAACATCTGGTAATCTGGTCATACCTTGGAATATTGTTGGTCTCTGACTGTGAGAGGTATAAAATCAAACTGTTATCTTATGATTCTTGGATCTCTTCTATTTGGGATCAAAACTTAGAGTTTTTCGATCAAACAAACAAAAACGTTTTTATAAAAGGAAACTAATCTTCTTTTTAAATATAAAACATAAACGTTTTATAACAATTGGTATCTAGAGCCTAGGTTCATGGGGACTATGAGGTTTGATATAGAGAAATTTACTGGGGATAATGATTTTGGCTTATGGAGAATTAAGATGAGAGCACTACTAGTCCAACATGGACTCCAGGAAGCTCTCCTTAGTGAGAAACAGAAGGGCTCTTCCTCAAGAGAGGAAGAAAAGGGGGTTGTCCATAAGGACATCCTCCAGAAGGCCCATAGTGCCCTAATTCTCTCTTTTGGGGATAAAGTCCTGAAAGAGGTGGCTAGTGAAGACACTGCTGCAGGCATATGGCTAAGATTAGAGAACTTGTACATGACTAAATCTCTAGCAAATAGACTACACAAGAAAACCAAACTGTATACATTTAAGATGACTCCTGGAACTCCAATAGGGCAGCACCTTGATGAGTTCAACAAAATCATTTTAGATTTAGCTAACATAGACATTAAGGTGGAGGATGAGGATCAGGCCATCCTCTTAATGAGTTCTTTGGACTCATCATACCTAAGCCTAAAAGAGACCATGATGTATGGTAGAGACTCATTGACACTTGATGAAGTACAATCTGTACTTCATACTAGGGAACTACAAAATAGAGGGGACACCAAACAGAATCATGGGGAAGGGTTAACTGTTAGGGGTAGAACAGAAAAGAGAGAAAAGAGGGGCAAAAATGAAAACAAGAAATTCAGGTCTAAATCAAAGGGAAAACAGTTTAAATGTTTTCAATGTTATAAGGAAGGACATTTTAAAAGGGATTGCCCTGATAGGAAGACAAACTCTGGGAATAAAACTAAAGAGGCAGGNAAGAACAAGAGTGACACCTTTGAAAAATTCAAGGAGTGGAAGACTCTAGTGGAAAACCAAGTGAGTAGAAAACTCAAAATTCTAAGGACAGATAATGGATTAGAGTTTCTGTCCAATGAATTTAATATGTACTGTCAAAAGGAAGGAATTCTTAGGCATAAGACAGTGAGGGAAACACCACAACAGAATGGCCTAGCTGAGAGGATGAATAGGACCATCCTAGAAAGGGTAAGGTGTATGCTATCAAATTCAGGGCTGCCCAAAACTTTCTGGGCAGAAGCTGCTATGACAGCTGTTCACCTTATAAACAAATGTCCATCTTCAGCTATAGGATTTAAAACCCCTCATGAGTTATGGTTTGGAAAACCTCCCAACTATGACTACCTAAGAGTTTTTGGGTGTGTTGCCTATGCACATTCAAAAACTGATAAGCTGGAACCTAGGGCACTCAAGTGCATTTTTATAGGGTATCCTGAAGGTGTAAAAGGGTATAAACTTTGGGTTGAGGGACCTGGTAGATATAAATGCATTGTAAGTAGAGATGTGACTTTTAATGAGTCACACATGGCTCGGGTACAGGAAGAAAAGGCAGACCATGAAACTGTCAAGTCCCCAAAGGGATTTCAGATTGAGGTGGAGCAAGTGAATGCCCAATCTGAACCTGAAACTGGGGAAAGTAGTAACCCTGATGGAGAGGACTCAGGGGACACTGATTCAGGTGGAGCTAGCTCCTATAAGCTAGCTAGAGATAGGCAAAGGAGGGTTATCAAACCTCCAATAAGGTATGGGCAAGCAGAACTTACAATGTTTGCCTTGACAGTGGCTGATGAGATAGTTTATCAGAAACCAAAAACTTATAAAGAAGCTGTAGCTAGCAAGGATTCCTCTAAATGGATTCTTGCCATGCATGAGGAAATGGAATCACTTAATAAGAATAAGACCTGGGTGTTAGTGCCTAAACCTAAAGGGGTTAAACTTGTAGGATCCAAATGGATCTATAAAAGGAAGGATAACATACTTGGGATAGAAGGGTCAAGGCATAAGGCTAGACTAGTAGCCAAAGGCTTTACACAGAGAGAAGGAATTGATTTCAATGAAATCTTCTCTCCTGTGGTTAAACATAGCTCAATTAGGCTACTGCTTGCTTATACTGCCTTTGAAAATCTGCATCTAGAACAATTAGATGTAAAAACTGCTTTTTT